>ML778610.1:381452-401505 GCA_009831015.1 Picea engelmannii
AATTAGGTGATTAATTGTCTTAACATGGTTTTAACTAAACAAGGATTGGCATAATAATATTAATTAAATATTTATTAGTTAATTAATTGTTATAATTTTGATTAATTAATTAATTAAATTAATTACCTATCACATTGAATGAAAAAGGTAATAAATTTAATAGGGTTAATAAATTATATTGTTTAAATTAAAGATTGTGTATATGGAGGGGATAAGGGGCATTAATAAATGGATAAGGAAAATTAATAAGTGGATAAGGGGAATTAACTAGGTGGATAAGATAATAAATGTGTAGGTAAGGAAGTAAATGAGGTGAAAGGGCGGTGAAGGAGGGATATGAGGGGAGGAGGTTTACGAAGGAGGGAGATCATTCTACGGGGGTTTTGGGAGGGTTCTCTAGGATTTACACAGGAGTTGAGTTCTGTAGTCGGGAAGGATTAGTACACGGGGCACCGGTTTGCTAGAGGTTTTGGGCACGGGGGGCAGGATATCCATATGGTGTCCTGGAGCTAGGAAGTTGTCCTAGTTGGCAGGGTGGAAACTCGGTTTTGGGCAGTGTTTGACACAGTTCAGCAACAAACAACTAGATCGACGGGGGAATTAGCATCAGGGAGAGGTAATTTAGTTATTCTGTTGAGTAATTCTTATGCTGTGGATAAAATTTTAAATTTTCTTGTCGAATATCATATGCTCAAATGTTGGTGATTGAATTATTTTAGTATAAGAAAGAATTACATGTTAAATTAGAATTAAATTTTGTATTTTTTTTTATTACGGCTACTACATGAAATCTCGGTACACAAAATCCTGGTATGTGAAACTCTGAGTCAGCTTAGTGTGAATAGGATTTTGGGTTTCAAGGTTTGAAGAGTCAAAGAACTTGACTCTCATGCATTTTGAACTCTCAGTTTTTGAAGTCCCGATACAACTAGGATCGTCGGATCAGGGTAGAGATTCGCAGTCGTCGATCTCAGTGATGGTACGATTTCAAGTTTTGGGGTTTGAAGAGTGTTGTGCTACTTATATGTCTAATATAATTCAATCATTAATTATCAATCCGAGATTCGTAATCAAAAGAGTTACAAGACACCAGTAACAAAGGTAATTCCTAATGTCACGAGTATAGAATTAAACTAGATTATACAAGCTGGAAACAAATCAAAATAGCAAACTATAATGTACTTTGGTTGTCTTTCGCAGAGAGGCTATCTATTCCATTATGGAACATGCAAGTATGAGATGGAATTGGTTGATAGATAAACTTTGATGTCTGACCCAGAAACTAATTATACATTCCACACTTTCTAAAAGGAAATCACACATCACTCAGCAAAGCATAGGCAGTTCAATAGTCAATATGTTGGTTCTGCTATGGTTCACACTGAACTTCACTAGGTCTTCTCCAAGTAGTTTTGATTATCGTTGCCAACAACTATGATCAGCCAAGGAAACCAAACTCATGAGAACAGAAACATAGTACATGTAAAAACAGAGTAATTAAAGATCTAAGAGATTATAAAATGGAAATCTTAATCTAAATTGTACTACTATCGTCAAACAGAGTTGAAACTTTAACTAATTCAATGTTTAGACTATTGAAAACAAACACTAATTCTAATATACAAATAGGTTGACCTTTGTTGGGCGGTGGGCCCTTGCCACTTCAAGAGGTCAGTTGTTGAAGTCTACAAGAAGCTTGCTTCTAATGCACACATTACTCTCACTCACACTTCAACACATAAACTAAAAACTCTCTTTAACAACTCAACTCATTCTCAATCATAGATAATCAGAATATGGGAATGAAATGGATTTTTCATTAATCTTTACTCAGAAATGTTCTATATTATCATACGCTGCTTACACATTGATAACATGTTGAATCTCCTCCTCTTCTACCATCCTTGCCATGACTATTTAATAGTTTGCATCGTGAAACACAAGGAGGAAAAGGGATTTGCAAATCAACCAGTTGTTTAAAATTATCATTCAGTTACATCTTCAGCATCATCCTCATGACACGAAGTGCGTGAGGATGAGGCAATTAACAAACTGTCCTTATCGTAGCAAATAGACGCCCACCATTTGACTTAGGCAATATCTGGCACTTAACTTAGTGCATTGGGCTCTTCCATATGAGTACTAGATCGTAACAAGTAGATGGTACTGGATCTCAACAGGGTGCAAAAGGTGGTACCGAATCGTGAAAGAGCATGGTCGTTGGTATCGGACCATAACAGAGTGTATTTGTTGGTACCAGATCACAACAGGTAAGATTTAGGACGTGTTTGGTACTGGATCAGACAGTAGCAATCTTGGTGCACAGGTACTGGATCACGACAGAGCCGGTACAGGAATGCTAGTCATCTAGGGGTCAAAGATCATATGACAAATTGAGCATTAGTACATGAAATATTT
Source organism: Picea engelmannii (assembly GCA_009831015.1). Classification (NCBI taxonomy): domain Eukaryota; kingdom Viridiplantae; phylum Streptophyta; class Pinopsida; order Pinales; family Pinaceae; genus Picea; species Picea engelmannii. Next base: position 383,871 of record ML778610.1, read on the forward strand.
AATTCCTTAACTCAATAAACCACAAAATACATGAATTAACCATACTTTACATTATGACCTTAATACTGGCAAGTGATAGCGTTCTTGTCATTCACTCAAGCTTTAGATAGGTCCAAAAAGGTATAGGTCAAGAGTAAAATAGGGTAATAAGAATGTCAATTCCAAGTCTCAACATTCCCCCATGCCAAAATCATTGCATGTCCTCATGCAATTGAAAACAAAACCCAAAATTTCCAAAACTTGAGACTGTGTTCTTTACTTGGGTGGATCAATGATATTGATGGTTGAAGCCTCTTCTCTAAGCTCCCTTTTGATGACCCTAACATATTGTAGGAGTCTTAATACGTTCTTGAGCTTGTTAGAGGTCTCCTCATGGTCGTATTGAATTTGTTGGCTGGTTTTTTTCAACTGCTCATTTTCCTTTTTGATATATCTATCCAATAGTTGATATTCCTTTACTTCCTGTTGGAGTTCCTGATTTTGTTTTTGTAATTCCCAAATCCTTTTCTTCATTTGTTATTTTGTCAAGTTCTTTGTTTATTCTACCATTGTTGGCTAGGTGCACTCCCTCTCCTCGACTTCCTCCCTCATCCCACATAGAGTAATAGTGGCTTTCTCTTTAGTCAGGCTAGGGATGTCATCTTGAATTGGTAGATCCTCAGAAGTTGAGGTAAGGTCTATTGTATCTTCCTATGTATGAGGACTAACTATTTTTTTTCCCTTCATTTCCATGCTCCTTGTAGTTCATTTACAAGGAGGTGTTGGATCAGGAATGTTTGCAGGCTTCCTTTTCTTCCTCTCTAATTGTGAAATGGTGACAGGGGGTTGTGACACAGACTGTTTACACTTAATTTTTGAGCTATGATTCCTTTTCTTTATCATTTTCTGATGGTCCTCTTTCTCAACTACCACCATGGAAATCTCCTCAACTACTTTTCTTTTACCTTTTAATTCGGAGCTTTTAGAAGTCTTGTTGATTGTGGAGGAGGACCCTGCCTTTCCATGTTGGATCTCTGCCCTAGATTATGGTGGAGTTGTTTTATCCTTCTTTCTCTTTTTCTCTTGGGGTTCTTTACTTTTCTTTGGACCGTGCTGGGTTTCCTCCACAGATTTGTTTCCTATGGGAAGGTGTTGTGTGATAAGGGTTTTCCAACTAATCCTTTGTTTCCTAGGCTCATGCAAAACTAGAATTTTAATAAAACCTTGATGGTAGATGCTAGTCTTTTCTATTTTGGAGATGGATTTAACACCCCATACCATTTTATTCAAACTCATCCATAGAAAATAGGGAAAATCGATTTCAGGGCCTCCTTCAAAATGCAATAGGAGCCTAAGGTGATAAATGGAAGTCATGTCATACCTTCCTTCACAAGTGACAAATTGTTGAAGATTGGTAATCATTGGGTGGTATTCTTCTTTGATGTAATTTCTAGGGATCCCTTTCTTCCAGTCAGGATGTTGATGATCTGCCTTCAAGAATTGTTGGCACATCTCTTTGTTAATTCCCACACCTTTGAAGTATTTAGCTCCTCTGTTAGGAAGTCCCATAACCTCCCTTACTGTTGCTTCATTAATTATCAGTTGTAGGTTTCCTATACATGCCATCTCTCCATCATATCCATGTATAAATTCCTGAGATATCTTCTCGTTCTAGCCTATAAACGTTTCTAGAAATGGTATCCACCCCAATCTAGCATATTTTTCTTGACATAATTGGTATTCCTCGGTTTCCCTATAAACTTGGAAAACCGGTTCGTGTCTTGTAACAACCATCGTTATAAGTTGAGAAAACGGTTGAGCTATAGCACAAGGGTGTAGTGAATTGATGGAGGGTTTGGTACCGGAAAGAAGCAAGCTCAGAACTGGAGAAAAAATCACGACAGGGAGAAGTATGGTGATGGTGTTGCGAATGGTAAGTTTGAGTGAGGGTGTTGTAAGGAAAAATTATGACCAAAAGAGGCTTATCTGGATGGCTTCACCACTAGATAAGCCATTTATTATCTACCCGTTACTGTAATGATGAGGATCAGGCATCGGGTATCAGAGCATCATTTTTGAATAGGTGATTGGACGTTCAGGGAGTGAAATTAATGTTCGATCATGGTTCAGGATATACGATAGGTTCATGAATTTGCTTGAGGACAAAATATATTCATGGGTTCTCATTTCTATGCATGCTTCATATTTTTATATGATTTTTTTTCCTTTAACCATGTTCAAGGGCTATGAGAGGATTAATTAGCTTTAGGCATATAGGTATGAGGGATATGTGCATGGGTTTAATACTATGGTCGTAGGATTTAGTATAGATTTTCATATTTATTGTAGTTTTATGAGCATAGGAAAATAAATACCATTTTACCTTTGATTTCACCTTTGTGTGATCGATGCCCACAATATGTGTGACTGCTTGTAATTTGTCAAAATTCATCCTTTTAGACTAAAGCTTCTTGAAAACTTGGTACGTGAATGTCCTTTACTTCTGATGTGCGCATCTTCTTTTGTGAAAAGTGATCATTTGAGTCTGAAAAAGAGTTCTAAAGGGGCTCTTTGACCCTCCCCCATGCCGAAGAAATTGTATCTTTGTAGGCAAGAAGATTAAACATTTGATATCATAATGGAGAAAAGATGACAAGAGTAAAAGGACTCAATCAATTCTTAGAAGTACAACTTATCACTTATCATATGATATCCTGCAAAAAAATGAAATTGCCCCTGTTAGAATGGATGATCAATAGAGGTAACATTCAACAGTGAAATAGGGGAATACATCTATGTTTGCATCTCATGTCAAAAATGAAATTGCCCTTCTTTTAATGGAATATTGACAGAGGTAGCATTTAACAGTGAAACAAGGGAATACATATATTTTTTCCAAAAGAACAGATCCCCCTAACTTGCTTCATAGTTTTACTATCATTGGATGTTATAGATAAATTTCACAATACCAATAGATTAGGTTCCCTAGTTAGGGCTCCACTCTTAAGAAGTTTCCTTCTTAGATAGTGTAGTCTTTAGATGTCAGACCGGTAAGTTGACTTAGGGTGATTCTCAAATGGACATTTTCTTGGAGAATTATATTGCTAATTCATCTGGGATTTTGTATCTCATGAGAGCCAATAATGACCTTTACTCTTTTTGTTTTATATGGAAAAAAGTGGATTTTTCAATCAGACAAATATAGATGAGACATGTTTTAACCAGAACCCACTGCCAGCAAGCCTGTTCAGTACTCCGGTGGGGTAGTTGTGATAATTAGTGAGAGGTGCCTTCCCCAGGCAGAATACCCCATTGCCAATAGGCATGTTCAGTACCCTGATGGGTTTTCCTAGTCATACCACAGACTGGTACCTGCTGCCAGCAGACCTGTTTAGTATCCTGACGGGTTAGTCTCTTAAACCCTTTTTCCATCAGAGGCTTCTTGTCCATAGTCACCTATTTTGGTTTGTATTAAAGAGTTCTTTGCACAGTGACAGGGGAGGCTCGTCTGAAAACCTTTTTACAGGGTGGTATGGTATTGGGTTGGGAGGCATATACTCTTCTTTTGTATGTCCTTTTAAAGATTTGTCTCAAGGAAAAATAAACTTTTATGCACATTATTTCTTTTAGAGTGATCCAGATGTATAATTTTGTCTGAAGTTGTCCATAAGAGAATGAACTAAAGTTTCCTTGGGGTATTGGTACATCCTTTGCCATAAAAATTTTGGTAGTGTGCCCATGGTAGAGAGTGTTCATATACTCATATGTTACTCTTTAATAAGATAATCCAATGAATACTATTGAAATCTGGTTAGGGTGAGATAGTTGCTTATAGGCTAATATATTTTTCTTTAAATCATGTTGAATACTGGGTAAATATTGTGTCCCTCTTTTTAGTTTTTTTTTAAGAAACAGAACCAAAAGAAATTAAAATACTTCTCATCAATAGAACCAAAAGAAATTAAAATACCTTTTAGCAACAAAACCAAAAGAAATTAAAATACTTCTCAGCAACAGAACCAAAAGAAATTAAAATAATTCCCTTTAGTTGTCAATAAAAGGGTTGTTATTTGATACTGCTTTTGGTACCATGGTTCCATATTAAGTGGTTGTTGCATGTTTTCATACTTCAGATTTATTGACATAAGATTTTAAAATATGCTTTGTCAATATGTATTGATAGTACTCCAGAAGGATAGATTCTGGTACCGAACTGGTACTGGATCAGAACAAGATTTCTGGTACCAAAACATAACAGAATATTGTTGATGCCTACAACTGATATTGAGCAAATTCATGAAGGATCAAGTAGATTATTAAAAACTGACTTACGAAAGAAAAGGAAATTTGCGAAAGTAAGACAAAAAGGAGGTAAAGGTCTTTTGTTACCTTCATCTTATTATCAAAATTCGATCACACCTATGTACAAAAAGTTTCAAATAAACCAATCAATCAATGTGGTTCAGTAGGAGGGTCTCCTTCCATATTGATCATTTGCATGTCTAAATTCTGTAGTATATGAGTCAAGAATTATTCTTTGGACAGAGGTTTATTGTAAATTTGCAATCGGTGACCATTCACAAGTAGTGGTGTCTATTGTTCATCAATTGTCTTGATCTTGATTGAACCATTATCATAGATAGTGTCAATTTCGTAAGGTCCCATCCAATGGGTGGTTAACTTACCTTTGAATTTCTTGAATCTGCTTTCATACAATAGTGCCCAATCTCCTTGTTGCAAATTTTTCTTTTTGAGATACTTGGCATGCCATTTTGTTCTCCATTCTTGAATGAGGGTAGTCCTTTGAAGTGCTTCCTTCCTGGTTTCATCCAACTCATTAAGCTGCAAGAGTATTTATTGTTGGGCTTCATCCAAGTTCATGCCAACTTGTACTGCAGTCCTGAAGGTTTTGATCTGAAATTCTATAGGGAGAAGCACCTGCTTCCCATACACTAACTCATAGGGTGTATGTCCTGTTGTATTCCTCCAGGTGATTCTATAAGCCCATAAGTCTTCTAATAATCTGTCAGCCCAATCCTTATGGTGCAGATGTACTATTTTGGTAAGAATGGATTCAATAACTTTGTTGGTGGATTCTACTTGTCCATTTGCTTGTGGATGATAGGGTGTAGATTTCCTGTGTTTGATTTGGTACTGTTCTGTAACAGCTTTGACTATATGGGAGGTGAATTGGGTTCCCTGATTAGTCACAATTTCTCTCGGTACACCAAATCTAGTAAATATATCATTAAAAAGGAAATCTACCAGCAATTGTTCACTGGAAGTTGGTAAAGCCTTTGCTTCAACCCATTTAGTCACATAGTCAGTGCATACAAGTATATATTTTTTCTTTTTAGATGTAGGGTCAATGGGCCCTACAAAATCTAATGCCCATTTATCGAATGGTTCAATGACTACTTGGGATTGAAGTGGCATTTGGCCTCATGCAGTAGGCTTACCCATTCGTTGACATTCATCGCAATTGGATACATAGGTTTTAGCATCTTTGAAAATATGAGGCCAGTAGTAACGTGATTGTAGAACTTTGTAAGTAGTCCATTTGTTTGCGAAGTGTCCTCCATAGGAGCCATCATGGAAGGCTTGTAAAATATCATGAATTTCAACTTCCCTTACACATCTCTTGATTACCAAATATGGTCCTGTTTTGTAGAGGCAATCATCGTGCCACATGTAATTTGCACTTAGTTGAATTACTTTCTATTTTTCTCTAGGAGACAATTTCTGAGGCATCTTCCCTATCACAAGATAGTTAGCAACATCTTCATACCATGGAGTGAATGTAGAAATAACAAATAAATTTTCATCAGGAAAGGTATCTTCTACTGGTGCATTATCTCCCATATGAATCATTCTAGATAAGAAATCAGCCACAAGATTATCTTTACTAGGTATATCAATAATATCGATATTAAACTCTTGTAATAATAAAATCCATCTTGTAACTCTAGGATTTGTTACAAATCTGTTCATTAAGAATTGGATGGTTGAATGATCAGTGTGTACAAAAGATTGATATCCAATAATATAGTGTCTAAATTTATTGATAGCATGGACTATAGCTAGCAGTTCCTTTTCTGTGACCATATAATTAACATCAGCTGGAGACATATTTTTAATGACAAAGTAAATAGCATAGGGCATTTGATTTTCTCTTTGTCCAAGGACTGCCCCAAGGGATGTGTCTGAGGCATCGGTAAATATATGAAAAGGAAGGGACCAATTTGGTCCTCTTAATACAGGGGTAGTTGACAATTTATGTTTTAAAATTTCAAAAGATATTTGGCATTCATCATCCCACGTAAATTCATCTTCTTTGGATAATAATTTGAATAAAGGGGTAGCTAGGCTTGTAAAATTCAGAATGAGTCTTCTATAGTAGCCAGCATGTCCTAAAAAACTGCGAACTTCCTTTTGTGAGGAAGGTATTTTGATTTGTGTGATGATATAAATCTTTTCCAGATCGACTCTCATACCAGAATGAGAAATGTGATGTCCCAAAACAATACCTTCAGTAAGCATCATTTTGTATTTTTCATTACTTGAGGAAAGGTTAGTTTCCTTACACCTAATCAAGACTTTTTCTAAATTGGCCAATGCTTCCTGGAAGTCTTGTCCATGGACTATAAATTCATCGATGTATACTTCCACACAATCATTGGTCAAGTCAGAGAAAATGGCTAGGAAAACTCTTTGAAAAGTGGCAGGGGCATTGCAAAGTCCGAAAGGGATCACCCTATAAGAATATGTGCCCCAAGGACATGTGAAAGTGGATTTTTCCTGGTCTTTGGGTGCTATTTGTATCTGGTTGTAACCACTAAACCCATCCAAGAATGAAAAATAATTTTTTTCGGACAGGGTATCCAACACCTAGTCAATAAATGGTAAATGAAAGTAATCCCTATGGGTGGCTTTGTTTAACTCTCGGAAGTCTACACATATCCTCCACTTACCATTTTTCTTGGGAACTATGACAAGTGGAGATACCCATTGACTATCTGAAATGGGGTATATGAGATTGGCTCGGACGAGTTTTTGCAATTCCTCTTTTACAATATCTTTAAGGGATGGATTCATCCTTCGCTGAGGCTATATGACTGGTCTGATTTGGTCATTAGTGTAGATATGATGTGTGCATGTGTCAGGGTGCATGCCTTTCATGTCTGCATAATCCCATGCAAAGGCATCAAATTGTCTTTGGAGCATTTCAATCACTTGTGTCTTTTGTTCTGGTTCCAAACTAGAGTTGATATACAAAGGTTTTCCTGGGCTAATGTCAACAAGTTCAGTAATTTATTCCTTATCTAAGGAGGCTGGTGATAAAGTGTATAATTGAGTGATATCAGGGTGCCAAGTTTGTTGAAATTCAGAACTATAAATATGTGACAATTCTGCAAAAGACCTTGGGTATTCAATGCAATTTGTGTCAGCCAAAAATAATCTTAAGACTTGTTCATCTAATTGTTCTTGTATTCCTCTTACTTGTTCAAGTGTTAACAGAGGTCTGATGTAATCTTCATCTCCATAAGGGTTTTCTAACAAAATAGTTATTTCCTATGCCGGTTGGGCAGGAGGGAAGAGAACAAGTTTTTGGCTATGTGTGCCATTGGATATAGTCATCTCACCAGACTAACAACTGATAAAGGAATCTGATGTGACCAGTCAAGGGTGGCCAAGAACCACAGGGTGTCCTGGTTTGGAGGATGATTTAGAATAGATGACTAAAAAGTCTACTGGATATTCCCAAGAAGCTAGGGTGACTGTGACATCATCGAGACTTCTTGTAGGGCTAATGACTGACTTATCTACCAACTCGATCATGGTTTGGGTTGGTCTGAGTTGATTGATTTGAAGATTCTGCATAGTGTCAAAGGGCATTACATTAATAGCTGAACCCAAATCAATGAGTGTGTTTGGTAGATAAATGCCATTAATTTCAATAGTGACAACTGGGTTTCCAGGATCATTATACTTGTATGGCATTTCAGAAATGAATTCAGATAATTGTCCCACTATCTGAACAAGAGGAGGTTCCTTCTTCTTCCTTATCGATTTCTTAATGCAAAGATCCCTTATAATTTTGGAGTAACTAGGGATATCCTTAATAGCTTGTATAAGAGGTACTTTTATGCACACATTTCGTAATTCATCTTCTATATCTCTGTGTAAGGGTGGGTCAGGTTTCTTCACTAATAGTCTTTCAGGGTAAGGTGGAAGATTAATTTGTTGGGGTACTCGTACAGACTGAGAAGTGATTGGGATAGGAGGGGAGGCCTCTTCTTCTATAGGGGTGGTTTGAATGTTTTCTTCCTCAGAATGATTATCATTTTCTTCTTGAATTATTACTGTAGGATTTGATTGGTTTACAACTTTCACAGATCATAGTTGAATTTCATAGGTGGGAAAGGTTTGAACTTCTATGTTCTGTATAGGCTGGGTGGGTCGATTATTGGGATTAGGGATTGGCTGGGCAGGGATTGTTCTTGGTCTTGGAGGATTGTGGGAAACTTGGTTTTGTGGTTGTTGATTGGGATTTATAGATATTTGTTGCTATTGATTAGGATTCAAGGGGGTTGTAAATTGTTGTTGTATAGAAGGTGGGAGTAAATCTTGCATCTGTGGTTGGTTGAATCCAGGTAGTAATTGGGAAATGTTTGCAGGTTATTGTGGATATGTAGGGTAAGAGGGATTTCCATATATAGGTCCCCTCCAACCTTGTTTCCAAGGCTGAGTTTGTTGAGGTGTCCATTGTGGATAAGTCATTGGGGAAGGACCCCATTGTTGTTGTTCATATTGTGTATTAGGATCATAAAATGTATTGGGATTTTGGGCTCTCCAAGGTCTTCTAGAAGGGTATGATTGTTCTTGTGAGACTCCTCCTCCCCTATACATGGCTTGTAATTCAAGCAAGGTTGGACACTCAGATGTGGGGTGTTATAGAGTACATAGACCACAGATTTCTATGACATTTAATGGGCATTATTTCTCGTTATTGTGCTTCTTTCGACATCTATGACAAAATATTGCTAAAGCATCTTCTTCTTGTTTCTTTTTCAATTTCAAAGTATCTAATCAGTTACTTATTGTACTCAAGATGTTTGTTTTAAGGTTTTCCAATAAGTTTCCTAATTCAATTCTGGTGACAGTCCCTAAACTTTGTTTTGTATTTTTGCTAAAAGGATCTCTTGGTCCTTTGCCCATTTTAGCTTGTCCTCTTGAGTATCTCCTACAGTAATCTGCAATTTCTGCAAAATGTTTTTGGTGTACATATCTTGAACTCAACAAGTTTAAAACTTTTATGCAATCATCCCTAAGACCTTTCAAGAATACTGTTCTTACTACAGTTGGGTCTAAGGTGAATAGTTTTGACTTTTGATAGTTGTATAAGAACCTTTCTAGGTAGTCTTTAGTACTTTCATCTTTTGTTTGATGCATTTTAAAAATGTCATTTTTAATATTATCCTTACAATAGTCTTGGTATTTTCGTAAAAATGTGTCTTTCATTTGATCACAAGAAAGGATTTTGTTTTCTCCTAAGTTCATGAACCATCTTAAGGCTAAATCTTTCATTGTAGCAGGAAAAAGCTTAAGTTTTTGGGCATCGTTTGAGTAGTTATAGCTTCTACATAATATGTCAAACTCAAATAAAAATAAATCTGGATCTTTAGTTGACATACCTCTGAAAGTAGGTAACGATGATAGTGGGATATTCTTCATGATGACATTTCTGGAAATATCCAAGATTAGAAACCCAAAGGTCTTAGTATCTGTAGTTGCATTTCCTTCTTCTTCTGCCATTCTACTGATGGATGGTTTAGAAACTGGATTTTCTGTGTCTCCCAAATGTTCAGCAGACTCGCGTTCTACCTGTCCCAATACTGATTCTTCTGTTTTAGGTTCTCCTTCTGGAGCCTCGCTGGGTCCCCTTGAATTTTTTGTTGGTGGAATTTTTCCTACACCATTGTTAGTTGGATTAGTGGGGGGTTTTGTTTTTGAATCTTTGGATCTTACAAATCTATCATTGTTATCTCTATATCTATGCATAAAATGGAAATTTGATTTTTTAGCTGAATTGAAATCCTAATTCTATCTAGAAGGTAAGAAGGCAACCTGGCTTCAGAGAACCCCACTCTAGTGGCCACATGGCTCTTCACTCATGTCTTAAACATTTTATCCTCCTCCCTCAAGAAGCCTTTTAAAACATTAAAATTTATGCAAACAATCTAAGCTAAAAATTACTTCCTACCATTTGCAACTCCCCGACAATGGTGCCAAAATGTTGTGCTACTTATATGTCTAATATAATGCACTCATTAATTATCAATCCAGGATTCGTAATCAACAGAGTTACAAGACACCAGTAAGAAAGGTAATTCCTAATGTCACAAGTATAGAATTAAACTAGATTATACAGGTTTGAAACAAATCAAAATAGAAAACTATAATGTACTTTGGTTGTCTTTCACAGAGAGGCTATCTATTCCATTATGGAACATGCAAGTATGAGATGGAATTGGTTGATAGATGAACTCTGATTTTTGACCCAGAAACTAATTATACAATCCAGACTTTCTAAAAGGAAATCACACATCACTCAACATAGCATAGGTAGTTCAACAGTCAATATGTTGGTTCTGCTGTGGTTCACACTGAACTTCACTAGGTCTTATCCAAGTAGTTTTGACTATCGCTGCCAATAGCTATGATCACTCGAGGAAACCAAACTCATGAGAAAAGACACAAAGTACATGTAAAAATAGAGTAATTAAAGATCTAAGCAATTATAAAATGGAAATCTTAATATAAAATCTACTTCTATCATCAAACAGAGTTGAAACTTTAACTAATTTAATGTTTAGACTATTGAAAACAAACACTAATGCTAATCTACAAATAGGCTGACCTTTGTTGGGCAGTGGGCCCTTGCCTCTTCAACAGGTTAGTTGTTGAAGTCTACAAGAATATTGCTTCTAATGCACACATTACTCTCACTCACACTTCAACACATAAAATAAAAACTCTCTTTAACAACTCAACTCATTCTCAATCATAGATAATCAGAATATAGGAATGAAATGGATTTTTCATTAATATTTACTCAGAAATGTTCTATATTATCATACGTTTCTTACACATTGATAACATGCTAACTCTCCTCCTCTTCTACCATCCTTGCCACGGCTATTTAATAGTCTGCATCATGAAACACAAGGAGGTGAAGGGATTTGCAAATCAACCAATTGTTTAAGTTTATCATTCGGTTACATCTTCGGCATCATCCTCATGACACGAAGTACATGAGGATGAGGCAATTAACATACTATCCTTATCATAGAAAATAGATGCCCAGCATTTTACTTAGGCGAGATCTGGCACTTAACTTAGTGCATTGGGCTCTTCCATATGAGTATCGGATCGTAATAGGTAGATGGTACTCCCGGATCTCAACAGGGCACAAAAGGTGGTACCAGATCATGACAGAGTGTGGCCATTGGTACCGGACCATAACATAGTGTGTTCGTTGGTACTAGATCATGACAGGTAAGATTTAGGATGCATTTGGTACTGGATCAGATAGCATGAATCTTGGTGCATAGGTACTGGATCATGATAGATATGGTACAGGAACTCTAGTCATCTAGGGGTCAAAGATCATATGACAAATCGAGCATTAGTAGATGAAATATTTAATTCCTTAACTCAATAAACCACAAAATACATGAATTAACCATACTTTGCCTTATGACCTTAATACTAGCAAGTGATAGCATTCTTGTCATTCACTCAAGCTTTAGAGAGGTCTAAAAAGGTATAGGTGAATAGTAAAATAGGGTAATAAGAATGTCAATTCCAATTCTCAGCAAAGAGTCAAAAGACACGACTCTTGGGCATCGCTAAGTCGTGAAATGTGAAAGGTGCCTCTCGGATTAGGCCAGGGGTCATAAACAATGATCACATGGAGGTGAAGCCTGTGCTTGGTGCTTGAGTTGTACACGACGGATTTTCAATGAAAGAACCAGTGGATTGGTTTATTGAAGGTCTCGATTGGAGGACCTAGCCTATGCTAGGACCTCGTAGGAATTCGGGGAATCTATCCCTCGATAAAGAAGGAGAAAGAAAAAGGAAAAAAATATATTATGTCGTAGTGGGTGTGTGACAAATTGGTATCAGAGCATGGTTACAACACTTGGCCTGCTTGGGCTCATGAACGGGTTGCACAAAGACTCCATTCGATGTACTCTTAAAAGGAGTAACCCTCTATCTTAACCCCCTTAATCACAAGTCGAAGTTAAGAATGAAAACTCCTATTGTGTGTATGCATGTGAAAAATATGAACTATGTGTTGGTTATGAATGAATATAAATATTGACTAACAACAAGCATTTTTCTTTTGCACACAAGTGGACGATCAACTGCGGGAAACTATAGACGCATAGAATGGTGACTCACCACGAAGTGGGAGATGGCTCCCACAATAGAGACAAAGAGTCTCACAAAAGGAGGGTGGTAGGGACCCCTCCAGATCTAACTGAGATTATGAGGAGCCTCATGGTAGAACTACAGAGATGTAAGGCCAACGATGAGAAGATGATAAAAGAGAAAGAGAAGAAAATAAAAATTAATTCAGTCTTACTGCAGAGTTTATTCGACATACAAAGACAATTGCAGCACGAACCTGACACCAGTCTCGTGGACCAACAATAGAGAAATAAAAGTCAAATTCCACCTGAGATATGGAAACGTGGTCCTTTAAGTGGCCACACTGGGAGGATCACTTCAAGAAAGGTTCACCCTAGAGATAAGGGACAAGCATCAGATGATTCCTCTGGAAAGGAAACTAGTGACTCGGAGGGATCTTCTAGTAGTAGAACTAGTTCTTATTCCCAAAGAAAATGGAAGAAGTGAAATCATTCCAAAAATCATAATCTTGAACAATTCAAGAAGGCCAAACCAGCCTCTTTCGACGGTGAAATAAAGAAGGGAGAGGAAGCAGAGACCTGGCTACTTGGACTAAAGAAGTATTTGAGAGTTCATGGCATCTCAAAAAATTTGAAGGCCCAAGTAGCCACCTTCAAATTGAATGGAAAGGCTTCCATTTGGTGGGAAGACCTTAAGAATGTAAAAGGGATTCACAAAGAGGGCCTGTCTTGGGAACAGTTTAAGAAATACTTCAGGAAGAAGTATATATCAGAAAAGTATTTCAACGAAAAGACTAAATAATTCTATGAACTCAGGTTGGGGAAACTCACCATAGAGGAATATGTCAGCAAATTCCTCGAGTTGTTGAGGTACGTACCCTATATAAAAGAAGAAAAGGCAAAGGTGCAACGATTCATCAGTGGACTACCTAAGAAATATCAAAACATGATTGAGTTTGATTAGTCAAAGACCCTAGAAGACACTATCCAAAAGGAAATATATTGTTATGAATAGCTTGGGCATCGGACAGAACCTCGTGAAGGCTGGAAGCAGAAGAATAGTTTGGGATTCCAGAAAAAGGGGTTTAAATCTCGAAGATTTAAAAATTATAAAAAGGACTGAAGGATGAGCTTCCCAACCTGAAGTGTACACCAACATAATTTCCCCTCCCAGAGAAGAAACAAACCTTTTGGATCTACCCCAGGAAGGATTGATAACCCAAAGAAAGAACCCTTGAAATGTTGGGGTTGTGGAGAAGAGCATCTATTGAGGGACTGCCCGCACTGACAATAGAATAATCAGAGAATTTACAACGTTCAAGAAGCTACCACCGTCAATGACGTGGCCAAGAGTATGCCACAAATTTATGCAGCCATGGATAATAAACAAGCTCACCACCAAGCTTCAGTGGTGGATATGGAAGGTATGATCACCAACCATCTAGTGTCTATTCTAATTGACCCTGGTTCAAATTTGAGTTATATAGCTCCTAAGGTTGTTGATAAGTGTAAATTACAGCCACAGAGACACGCCAAGTCATGGTTGGTACAGTTAGCCACTGACACCAAAAGAAAAGTAAAGGAAGTCATACCATATTGCCAATTCACTATGGGTGAATTCCCCACCCAAGAAACCATTAACATATTACCCCTAGGATCGTATGATCTGTTGATTGGTATGGACTGGCTAGCCACATATAAAGCTAGAAAAAAATATTACCATAAAACCTTAGAATGTGTAAGTGAAGAAGGGAGAAGGATAACCCTTCAAGGGATCCAAAAACCTGTCTCAGTGAGGAAAATATCATCCCTTCAAATGAGAAAGTATTGTAGGAAGGGATGTCCAGTATATGTGATACAGGTGTTGGAATCAGTTAAAGGTGACAAACCAAGCCTCAAAGACCACCCCACACTAAAAGACTATAGAGATGTGTTTCCAGAAGAAGTATCAGGTCTACCTCCGAGAAGGGACATTGACTTCTCGATAGAACTTGCACCAAGAGCGGTGCCAGTGTCTAGGACACCCTACAGGATGAGAACACCTGAGCTATTTGAGCTTAAATTACAACTAAAATAAATGATGGACAGAGGCTATATCTGGCCCAGCGTGTCTCCATGGGGAGCACCAGTCCTGTTTGTGAAAAAGAAAGACAATACCCTCTAACTGTGCATAGATTATAGACAACTCAATAAGGTAACCATAAAGAACAAGTACCCCTTACCTAGGATCGATGACCTGTTCGATCAATTGGGAGGTGCTTCCATCTTCTCAAAGATTGACTTGAGATATGGATACTATCAAGTCCGAATCAAGGGTGAAGACATCCACAAAACTACCTTCAGAATGATATATGGTCACTATGAATTTGTGGTAGTACCATTTCTATTAAACAATGCCCCTGCCACTTTTATGCGCTTGATGAACAATGTGCTCAGCAAATTCCTGGACAAATTTGTACTGGTTTTTATTGAAGATGTATTAATTTACTCCAAAAATAGAGAGGAACATGAGGAACACCTTAGGCTTGTACTTCAAGTGCTAAGAGAACATCATCTCTATGCCAAATTTAGCAAGTGTGACTTTTTCCAGAAGAAAATACATTACTTGGGCCATGTCCTATTTGAAGGAGTAGCAGTAGACCCTGACAAGGTCAGGTCTATCATGGAATGGCCTACCCCTAAGGACATTTTGGATATCATATCCTTGATGGGCTTAGTAGGATACTATAGGAGATTTATAAAAGGATTCTCCAAGATTGGTTGTCCAATCACTTCCCTCCAGAAGAAGGGGGCTAAATTCACATGGACACAAAAATGTGAAGAAAGATTTTAAACCTTAAAACATCTACTGACCCACACACCCATGTTGAATATCGTCGATTCCGAAGCTAACTTCCTCCTCTGCACAAATTCCTGCAAGGAAGGGCTCGGAGGAGTCCTTATGCAAGTAGGAAGTGTGGTATACTATGAATCCTGAAAATTCAATGAGCACGAAGTCAACTATGTGACCCATGATTTAGAGCTGGCCACCATAGTGCACGCCTTAAAAATGTGGAGGCATTACCTCCTGGGAAGGAAATTTGTACTTATGACATGCCACTGTGGATTGAAATATCTATTTGACGAACCAAAGCTCAATGATAGACAAGCTAGGTGGATGGCCCTCCTTAGTGAGTTTGATTTTGAAATCAAACATATTAAAGGAAAGGAAAATAAGGTGGCCAATGCCATTAGCAGAAGTATGAAAACAGTTCACTTGGTAGCTATGAGCACCTGCGAGACGGATGTCAAGGAAAGAGTCATGAATGCACAAGAAAAAGACACATTCTTCCAGACCGTGACCTCATACCTAGAGCAAGAAACCACAGGGATAAAGAATGAAGGCTACCAAATGATAGATGGAGGTATGCTAACTTACATAAACAGATTGTATATTCTATATTGTGATGACTTGAAGAGGTTCATAATGGATAAAATATATAAAAGACCCTATACTGGTCACCCAGGATACCAGAAGATGATCACGACCACCAGGAAACAATTCTATTTGCCTGGATTGAAGAAAGACATAGCTGAATACTTAGCCAAATGCATAGAGTGCGAACAGGTTAAAGAAGAACACCGACACCCAACAGGATTATTACAACCTATACCAATCCCGGAATGAAAATGGGAAACCATCTCCATGGATTTCATCACCGGATTACCAACCTTGACCAAACAAAATGACGCCATCATGGTAGTGGTGGATAAATTGAGCAAGTCCGCTCATTTTATCCCCATCAAATCGACTTGCAAGGCAATAGACATCACTAACATATTCATGAAGGAGATATTCAAACTACATGGTATGCCAAAAGAGATCGTGTCTGACAGTGACATGAAATTTACTTCCAACTTTTGGAAATCCTTGATGGTTGGTCTAGAGACCAAATTGTTGTTTAGTATAGCCTATCATCCTCAAACCGATGGACAGACGAAAAGAGTGAACCAAATATTAGAAGACATGCTAAGGATGCATGTAATGCATCAACCCAAAAAGTGGGAAGACTACCTACCACTGGTGGAATTTGCCTACAAGAACGGCTACCAAGATGAGTCCTTTCGAAGTTCTCTATGGTAGGCCATGCAACACTCCAGTCAGTTGGAGTAATCTCGTAAAAAGAGTTACTATTGGACCCGACATGTTGAAAGAAATGGAACAACAAGTAATTCAGATAAAACAAGATCTAAAGGTCGGACAAGACAGATAGAAAAGTTATGCCGACCAAAAGAGAACTCCAAGAGAATTCAAGACGGGAGACCACGTATATATCAGAGTTAGGCCCAGGAAGAGTTCCCTGAGGATGGGAGATTGTGCTCAGTTGGAACCTCGGTATTATGGACCCTTTGAAGTTCTAGATAGAGTTAGACCTGTAGACTATAGGCTAGCACTTCCTCCCACAGTAAAAGCACATAATGTTTTCCATGTTTCATTATTGAAGAAATATGTACATGATTCTAATCATATAATTGACTAATCTATGATCCAGGTGGAACTGGAGGGATAATTCCTACCAGAACCACAATGCATACTGGACAGAAAGGAAACCCCGCTCAGAAACCAAACCATTTCACAGGTCAAGGTGCAGTGGAAACATTTTGGCCCAGATGAGGCTACATGGGAAATGGAAGATGCCATGAAACATGCATATCCGATTTTGTTTACTTCTATACATACACGTCATATTGATAGATAGAACATTGAGGATGATGTTCCTTTAAGGGGGAGGGAATTGTAACATCCTGATTCCCCTAGTCTATAAAAATAACTATATTGGCCAAGAACTATGGCAAACTCAAAGATGTGACTGATTGATTTAATAGACTTTTGTATAAAAGTTCGATGAATGTAAATTATATCATGAATATGTCCCGCATGATTGTTGGGAAGGGGATGTGCTGAAAGAGACCACGATGGATGATGAGAGGTGGTGGAAGGGGCCGGGAATGGCTGCATTAACTTCCATCGAACCGAAACCGTACTGGTTTGTACGTGCTCGGAAACCAAAGCTCACTCTCTGACCTCAGAATGAATTACCCGCCAGGATGGTAGGTGGGGAGGCTCCTCAAGAGTAAATGAGGGGATGGGGGTGAACCGCCCATCCGTAGAAGCTCTCAGACCTGACCACGGACAGGGAAATTTGTGCCACACACAACCTCAAAAGAGAAAGGCAAGG
>ML778610.1:401565-419586 GCA_009831015.1 Picea engelmannii
TCCGAAAATACAGAGAGTCATGAATAGAGGAGAAGGGGAGTAAACTTCGTCCTTGACTTCCGTTGAGCTGGAAGCAGGAGACTGAGTCTCAAAGAATCATGGTCTAGCTTGGGGGTGGCTAGTGGCAAATCCGGTTGGAATCACTGAGCCTATGGTTGGGTAGAAACGAGCACCCCTCTTAGCATTTGCATCACGTATGGAATTTCTGATAAGTGTTATGTCTTTCATTTGGAATTGAATGTCACGATCGCATGCTCATTTTTATACACTCGTAAATAGTTTATGTACCGAAGTGTTTTCCTTGTTCTTTGTTTGGAAATAATGGATGCATGCTTATATTGATATAACTACAAATCGGTTAATGTATAGAATGTATAAGTTCAGGATATGAGTCCTTCCCCCTGAGGATTGACCCATCTAACTTGACTTGTGCTATGCCCTGGTTTATCCTCCCAAAGGAACCCTTTTTCGAGAAAGTTCCCTCACATTCCAGATTCGGACTGAGCCCCTTGAAAAGACTACCATTGTAGTAAATCCATGAGTTTACCTTGCCTCTGTGATGAAGTAAATGGGCTTCGGAGTTTCATCTCCAGGGAAACCCAGGTGTGAGACCCCTCGTCTTCGCACATCGCGACATCTCGACATGTGAAACCCCAAAAAGAGCTTAGTGTAAATGGGCTTTGGAGTTTTATCTCCTGGGAAACCTAGGTGCGAGACCCCTCATCTTCGCACATCGCGAAGTCCCGACATGCGAAACCCTGAAAAGAGCTTAGTGTAAATGGGCTTCAGAGTTTCAGCTCCTGGGAAACCCAGGTGCGAGACTCCTCGTCTTCGCACATCGCGAAGTCTTGACATGAGAAACCCCAAAAATATCTTAGTGTAAATGGGCTTTAGAGTTTTGAATCCCGGGAAAACCAGGTGTGAGACCCCTCATCTTTGCACATCACGAAGTCCTGACACGCGAAATCCTGGTATGTGAAATCCTGAAGCGGTCTAGTGTGAATTGATTTCCTGGTATGTGAAATCCCAAAGAGGTGTAGTGTGAAATGATTTTGTTGTTTCGGCACCTGGGAAACCCAAGGGTATGAACCCCTCGTCTTCGCAAGTTACGAAATCCAGGTACATGAAATCCAGGTATGTGAAACTTCGAGTCAGCTTAGTGTGAATAGAATTTTGGGTTTCAGGGTTTGAAGAGTCGAAGAACTCGAATCTCTTTCATTTCGAACTCCTAGTTTCTGAAGTCCCAATACAGCTAGGACCGTTGGATCAGGGTAGATATTCGTAGCTGTCGATCTCAGCAAATGTATGATTTCAGTTTTCGATGTTTGAAGAGTCGAGAGACTTGACTCTCGGGCATCGCTGAGTCACGTAATGTGAAAGGTGCCTCTCGGCTTAGCCCAGGGGTCATAACTGATGATCACATGGGGGTGAAGCCTACGCTTGGTCCTTGATTTGTATGAAATGGATTTTCAATGAAAGAACCTGTGGATTGGTTTAGTGAAGGTCCATATCGGAAGACCTAGACGACACTAGTACCTCGTAGGAATGCGGGGAATCTATCCCTCGATAAAGAAGAAGAAAGAAAAAGGCGAAAAATATATTATGTCGTAGTGGGTGTGTGACATACCGCAAAGCAGATTTTCGCATTTTAGGAGTCAGGATTTCGAAGGAAACAACAACCCAGAATTCATGAGATGAAAAATCCCGATGTGATATGGATCATTGATCGATAGAAGGATTTGGATTGTGGATCCGAGGAGAAGAGGTTTGGGGTTTCGTGGATTTGGGATGTTGGGTTCATATCACGCCAATATTCCTAAAGTTGCGAAATGTGACGTGCCATTTAGGTTAAGCCTGTGGTAAGAGGAATGGTCACATGAGCAGAGGAAGCTAATGGTCGTTAATCCCTTTCCGGAGTTTCAGGAGTCCAGGAGTCAAGGGTGGCTCATATTTCGAAGTCCCTACATGCAAAGTCCCTACATGCAAAGTCCCAAAACACTTTTTGCATAGGTGCATGGTCACAACCCATGGTCACATGAAAGAAGGAGCTTATGCTCGGTGCTTAGTAGTGCAGGCAAAGTTCCATTCAGACCTGTGGATATATTTGCAACAAGTTTCTAGCGGGAACTAAAGGAGTCGCTTCGGCTTAGGGGAATAAGAATGAGCCTTGACCAGGAGGTCTATGGACCTTGCCGAGGCAGAGGTAGGGGGTCTGCATCAAGGACCCTAAATTTCCAGGTCATCAATAAATCTAAGATAGTTTCATTTTCTCAAGAAAAACACTTAGGAAGTTTAAAGGAGTTATAAGGACCCCACATGTCCAAATATTTTAGAACCTAGGTATCGGTTTTCCAATTTCACAAATATTGTAGAAATGTTTGTGGTTGGAATAAATACTAAAGGGCCCCACACCATCCACATGATACAATTATAACCACTTATTTATTGTTCACATATACTTCATGTACATAACAACCTCCACACATATAAAGGTGTTGGAAATTTCCTTTGAATATTAGTATGCTCTTCTTTATGTGCCCACAATCGATGTCAAATAATCAAAATACACTTACATGTTATAGACCATGTTTTATACCCTTAAGCTATGAGGTTGGTTTATGACCCCAATCTAAAAAATATTTTTAAATCAAAACCCTAAGAACTCACTAAAATTCACCACATGAGGTCACAAAAGAATCATTTAGTCTATGTTAGTATTTTGGGGGTAGGTATCAAAACAACCTCTTATTATAACTTTTTCATTCTTTGAAAACATAGTGGTTGATTGTTTGGCCAACTCAGAATCCTCCAATTCAAGTGTTCTTATTCCATAAGGAAGGGATATACCTAAGGGGCAATTGTTGAGGTCTAGTTGTTTTTTGCATGCCTTCTTTGTCCAACCAGTTCTTGTGAGTTTACATGACCCATGACCAATTTCTTAGGCCGAGAGTCCCCTTGTACACTTGAATAAGGTAAACTTAGTGGCCAAAAAAAAGGATTATCTACAGAGGTCGAGGTTGTGGGATGAAACTACATCTAAATCATATTTTGTGTGGATATTGGGAAATATAGCTAGTTCTTTGGGGATATTTCCCCTTTACCCCTCATTATAATTGATTTTTTATAGCTTCACTAGTTCTCAGTTGGTGGCTTAAGAGCCCACCATTGATCTATCTTGGAAGGCTCAATGAAATTTGATAGGAAGGACGATATGGCGATAACACATGTGCATTTTTTCTTATCATTTCCCCCACATGGAGATAACCTCAACCTACCTAAACAAAATTTTACTTTACAATTTCTATATACATGTGTGTTATGCTCATTTATTTTTGAATATATCTTTAGCTATTAAATTTGGGTTAAAGTCAGACATATTCATTATTACAAAAATCAGTTGTTATTTATTTCTCTCAGATTTACCACAATAACACACTCAATTTCTAATCCATAATCATAAGGGATACACTACAAATAGGAAGCTCCATATGCTTGCAATGCTTTCCCCCCTCCCCCCAGTGTTGGGAGGTATTCTTGGTTTTACCACATCCCTGATAACACCTCCTCACTCACTAGTGAGAGAAATGAATATTCATTATTCATTTATTTGTTCAAAATATCTTGGCATTCATAGTCAAAACACCCCCCAATATTCCTTCCTCCTCAGGAGTAAGATCTCAACCATCATAATCCATGGTAGGACCAAAAAACATATAGTATATAACCTCATCCTCTTATTCCCATTTTGGACAAAATTGTGCCTCCTCTCCAAGTCATATTGGTTGTTCACCACTCAGAAGGACTAAGAAGAGGACCAAACACTCTAAACAATGATGGAATGGGGGAAATGCTTGTAATAACGGGGGAACTCATAGTTCCCACCATATCCACAATCAAATGAAGAATAAATTTACCGCTTGTACATGGACTAATCACCCTTACCCCCTTCTTTAGATTTATGGACAACCATCATATCAATTCACTAACCTCACTATGAATCTAGTTCAAGTGGTTCATTTAGAGTGAACACAATAGAATAAACTTAGTGTTATAAATTTGAATACCTTGAAGTTTCCCCTTTCCAATATTGAACCCATTATTCTACGAGGTGAGATTCCATGCACCTCAACATCAGTTTCCACCCCTCAAATGTGTAACCCCATCACCCACCCAATCTACCTCACAAGTGACACCCAGTCATGCAGACTTGGGGACACCTCTTCCACATATAGTGCCACAATGTCCACTAGAGATTATCCTTGTAAATAAGATGGAAGTGTGCACCCAAACCCATCATAGGCCATCACCATTGATTATACCAACTCATCCAATAACAACTACTATCATTTACCCCATTTCAAATATCAATCATTATTAAATATTTTATAGTTTATCGATCTATTATAGATGGTGGGGCCCCTTCATGTACTATGTTGATGCAATTCCCCCACCTCAACATGGTCTGTTGACCTCCTAGTCTCTAGATATGCTCAATCTTCGAGTTGGTGAAACTCTTCGATTCCCCATTGGAATCTTCAATAAATTTCCACAGGCCATTTTCATGAAACTCTGTCGTGCGAATAAGAACCGAGCACAAGCTTCTCTCAGGAGACCATTGACTATGACCACGCGCCAAAACCAAAAGTTGTTTCACAATTTCGGGTGTCGGGTCTTTGCATGTGAATCACCTCGATTCTCCAAACCTCTGAAACACTGATAGGAGTTTAGTGTGTAATAGCTCCTCCCCTATCTTCCTTCAATGTGACCACAGGCCATGACCACACGCTTGAATGAAAGGTTCCTTGCGATTTTTCATTTCACAAATCTTGAGGTTTTCGTACATATGTTCTCTCAATAGACGAAATTGTGATGGAACTAGATCAGTGACCTAGATTCTTCCTTTGATCAACGACTGTGATCAAGTCACGATTTTGAATTTCACGACTTTGGGGGTCTCCTTTCCTTTGTTCTCCCGATAGCCAAAATCATGATGGTGCTATATCAATGGTCCAGATCTTGTCTTTGATCAATGTCTCTAATCATGTCGGGATTTCACATTTCATAACTTTGGGGGTATCCCTACCTCCATTCTCCCTATAGTCGAAATTACGATGGAACTAGATCAATGGTCTAGATCTTCCCCTTTGATCAATGGTTGTGATCAAGTCGGGATTTTGTGTTTCTTGAATTTTCCTCTTATGGAGTCCCTTCGACACTAAGTCAAATTCCAAATCTGTGCACTCCTTGTAGCAAATTCCTACGCAAGACTTGGTTCTTGAGGATGACTTTGCATGCCTTGTAGCAGTCGCTTTGCACTCCTTTCAAGGGGAAAGTCTCATTCTATCTCTTCTAATCTTCAGAATCAAAATAGATCTCATCACACACTCCTTGTGTTTTGTGTGCACACCTTGCACTCACTCAATAGAAGCGAAACAATTGAAACTCATACTAGCATTCACAGTTTCATCCATTCATAACAAAATTCATTCATTTATGAAAACACAATAATAGAGAATGACAAACAGTAACAACATCACGCATTTGGATCAATTTTCCTTTGTTATATTCATTCGGAAAAATAAAAAATGGCTACAACTATTCTCAAAGAGCAAATAAAACTCAAAACCTCATACTAACTCACAACAACCTTATTTAGGTGTACAAAACCTCTATTTATCTCAGAGGGTCCTTAGGGTTCCCTCTGACTACTCATCTACTCAAAAAATGAAAAAAACTCTAATTGATACCTAAGTTCAGTTACATTCAAGACTCGGCGTGAAAATCCCAGATCACTTGTGATCATATGCTCCCAAGTGTTTGATCTTCTTCCGTTTTTATAATCAGCTCCAAAATATTCGCAGTAACTCCCAACATTTGAGATTTTGAAATGATTCCCAGGCATCAAGTTGTCCTGCCATGCATTCTTACTAATGATGCTCCTGCATCATACTCCCCTTGGACAAAAATTCATGGACTCCTATCCGTGACCTCTTGCACCAAATTTCCATGCTTCTGTATATCAACTTCATTTTCCAAACTGACATCCTTTATTGGGTGTCCCTTCCATTTGACCAGATATTCAAAATAAGTCTTCCTCCTGGTATTTTTTCCAATTCTCTGATCAACGATCTTCTCCATCTGTGGTTTTTCTACTATAGGCATTTGTTTCTCCCAGTGAGTCTTATCTTGATATTTTTATCCCTCTGTGTCATCTTTCCTGAAATAATAAAGGTCTGAAACGTTGAATATGGGTGATATGCCCACATCATCTGGCAACTCAATCTCATAGGAATTTGCATAAAACTTCCTCAAGATCTTACATGGTCATATCTTCTTCATTTTTAACTTGTTATACGTCCCCCTAGGGAACCTTTATTTCCTAATATGTGCTAGAACCTTATCTCCCACCTCAAATTGAATTTCTCTGTGATGTTGATCAACTCTGCGCTTGTACTCTTGGCTAGAGTTTTGTAATTGTCCTCTGATCTGGCTATGGAGCTTCTGCATTTCAGCACCAAAATCTTCTGCTCCAATGCTTTTGATCTCACTCTATCCCAAGTCTCTCAACTTGGATACTCCCATGGGTTGCATTCCATACAATATATGGAATGGGATATTTCCAGTGCTTCTATTTGGTGAGTCGTTGTATGCAAATTCTGCTTGTGGCAAAATCTGATCCCACTGGTTATGTTGCTCAGTGACCAGACTCCTCAACAAGTTTCCCAAACTTCTGTTTACCACCTTATTTTGTCCATCTGTCTGAGGATAATAAGATGAGATGAAGTACATATCTATCACCAACTTCTTCCACAATGTTCTACAAAAATGACCAAAAAAATTTGTGTATATGTCCAATATGATGCTTTTGGGTAGGTCGTGAAGTCTCACAACTTCCTTGAAAAACAGATTTGTAACATGTGTTGCATCATTGGTATTCTGGCATGGCATAAAGTGTGACATCTTTGAAAATTTATCCACCACCACAAATATGGAATCACATCCTCTTTGCATTCTTGGTAGTCCTAACACAAAATCCATGCTTATCACATCCCAAGGCCTCTATGGTATTGGCAATGGTTGATATAATCCAATGTTCTATCATTTACCTTTTGCATGTTGGAAGATTCTACATATGTTCATAAATTCCATCATTTATGTCCTCATACCTAGCCAATAGTATGAACTGCTCAATTGTGTGAATGTTTTATCATGGCCGAAATGTCCAACCAATCCTCCACTGTGCTTCTCCTTCAAAAGGTTTTCCCTCATTGAATATTTTGGTATGCATAATTGATTTCCCTTGAACAACAATTCCTCTTGAATCATATACTATGCCCACTAGATCCTATCTCTTGGAATAGGATTCGTGCATGCTTCATATGCCTCCTTGAAATATGGATCATCATTGTACATTTCCTTAAGGTGTTCAAACCCAAAGGTCTTCACCTGAAATTCCTGCAAAATCAAACAGCTCCTAGCAATATGTTTTATGACAAAATTAAGATTCTGGATAATCTCAATCCACTTGGCATGATTTTGATTCAATTTTTCCAGTCTGGTTATGAATTGTAAAGATTGGTTATCACTATAAAGGAAAAAATCATGTGGGACAAGGTAATGTCTTCACTTCTCCAGGGCTTGAATTATTGCTTAAAATTCCTTATCATATGTGGAGTATTTTCTCTTAGTCTCATTAATATTCTCACTGAAATAGGAAATCGGTCTATTATCCTGGCTAAAAAATGCTCTGATTGCAACTCCACTTGCATCACATCTCACTTGAAATGTCTTTTCAAACTTTGGCAAGACCATAATTGGTCGCTCTGTTATATTCTCCTTCAGTGTATTGAAGCTCATCTCTGCCTCCTTTGTCAATTTAAAAGACTTGTGCTTCTCATTTACTGTATCCATCATTGGTGCATAAATTTCACTGAAATCTCTGATGAACTTCCTATAAAAACTTGTTAATCCATGGAAGCTTCTTACCTCAAAAATGCTTCTCGATGAAGACCATTCTTTGATTGCTTTCACCTTTTCTGGATCCATCTTCAACTCATTTGAAGAGATAACAAAACCCAAGTAAATGAGTTATGTCTTCATAAAAGAGGACTTCTTCATATTTATCAGTGTCTTCTCCTGTTGTAGTCTTATCGTCACTAGTGTCAAGTGTCTCAAATGGTCCTCTTTAGTCTTGCTAAAGACCAGTATATCATCTAAATATACAACCACAAACTTTCCAATGAGATCTTGCATTATTTCATTCATCAACCTCAAAAAAGTACTCGAGACATTTGGTAAGCCAAATGGCATAACAATCCATTCATACAAACCTTCATTTGTCTTAAATGTTGTCTTCCATTCATCACCTTCTCTCATTCTTATTTGGTGATATCCGCTTTTCAAATCTATGTTAGAAAATAAGTTTGCTCCACTTATACAGTCCATTAAATCATCCATTCTTGGAAAGGGAAATCTATACCTGATGGTGATTTTGTTAATGGCTCTTGAGTCTGTATATATTCTCCATCCTCCATATTTCTTTGGACTCAACATAGTTGGCACTGTGCATGGAATCAAGCTCTCTCTAACCAACCCTTTGTCTAACAATTCCTAGACTTGATTCTTTACCTCCTCATTCTCTCAAGGTGTCAGTCTGTACATTGCTTTGTTTGGCATAATTTCTCCTAGTATAAGATCAATATGATGTTCGGTACTTCGTATGGGTGGAAATGAGTTAGGAAGATCATCCACCGCTATGTCAGCAAAATTATCCAACAATTCCTGAATTTCTTCAGGCAAATCATCCATCGAAGTACTTGTAAGGACAACTCTAGGTTTCCTCACCACAACAAACTAAATCTCTTGTTCTTTATTAACTTCTCTCAGGAGTTCCTTACCAGTCATGAGAAGTATGCTTGTGTTGGCTTCCTCTTTCACTTTCTTCTCCTCTATTGGCAGCAACATCTATGTCCTACCATTCTTCTCCAAGGTGTATATATTCTTCCTCCTATCATGAATGGCATTCTGGTCAAACTGCCATTGTCTTCCCAACAAAATATGGCATACATCCATGAGAATTACATCACATAGAGTTTCATCTCTATATCCTCCTATCTTAAATTCAACCAAGCATTTATTAGTAACCATTACCTGGTGTCCTTTATGAAACCATGAGAATTTTTATGGCTTTGGATGTGCAGTTGTCTCCAGCTCCAATTTCTCCACCATATTTGTGGATACTAGGTTGTCAGTACTCCCAATGTCAATTATCACCTTGTAGACTATGTCCTTAGTCTTGCAATATGTCCTGAAGAGACTGTTCCTCTGCATTGGTTTTACAACTTATGCCTTTGGTTTTAAGAGAAATTTTCTCAACATTAGAGATGTTCCATCCTCTTCTCCTTCTTCTTCAACATTTATTCTCTGTGCTTCCAAAATGTGAGCTTCACCTTATCCTTCTTTATTTCTCTTGGGACATTCCTGATACGTATGTCCTGCCTTTCCATAGATGTAACATCTCACTTATCCTCCTCTGCCTCTTCCTCTTCCTATGGAAGAACTTCTTCCACCATCTTGTATTCCTCGAGCACTTCCTCCTCTTTCTGAGTGACTATGTGGTTCCTCAGTCTCATCTTTGGATTTTTGTGTCTTGTCTTGGGAAACTCCCTTGTCTTTGTTCGAAACTGGGATTCTACCTCTGCCTCGTTGATTTTGTTTTCTGGCCAACTTCTCCTCTGCCTTCAGTGCAAACTGATAAGAATCCTCCACTATCCTTACTGACATCATGCTGATCTCATCCTGGATTTCATACCTTAGGACATTTATATACCTGGAAACGTTTTCTTCATCTTTCTCTTTTTGTCTAGTTCTGATGTTCATCTTGTAGAAATCCTCTATGTACTCTTTAACTTTCATACCCTTCTGTCTCAAGTTCTGCAATTTCCTGAACAAATTGATCTGGTAATCTTTGGGCATAAATTTAGCCTTCACCTTGGATACCATTATGTCCCAACTCTTTATCTTTTGTTTTCCCTTGCTTCTCCTCTCAGCCTCCAGTTCATCCCACCATAGTGTTGCATGTCCTTTGAGTCTGGTGATAGCATGTCTCACCCTTTTATCCTCATCAATGTCCTCATATTCGAAATATTTTTCCATGGATCTTACCCAATCCAGCAACTCTTCAACATCAAAATTACCTTCGTATATTGGGACCTCTATATTGTCTCTAGCTCCCAATCTACCAACCACTCTTAGCAAGAACTCTTCAACAACATTCTCTCCTACAAATTATTTGACTTCTACCTCTTCTCTCTTTGCATCGCTGATGTCTCCATAATCAAGTTCCCTCCTTTGTGCTACCTCCATCACCTCTAATCTTGCATGATGTTCTCACATCTCCCTTTCTACAGCCCAATTGGCTAAAGGTTGTTCCACTTGTGGCATTGTGTTGACTGTCTCTCACACGCAGAGTGTACCTTTGAGTTCTATCATCTCCTTTATCTCCTTTGCGTGAAATATACAAACAAAAATCAACTCTGATACCACTTGATGAAGTTCCCTCACCTCAGCAGGGTCTGTTGACCTCTTGGTCTCTGGATCTTCTCCACGAGTCTAACCGAAAAGGTGTTTTGTGATTTCTCATGTCGGGTCTTTGCATGTGAATCAACCTGATTCTCTCAACCTCCGAAACCCTGATAGGATTTTAGCGTGTACTAGCTCCTTCCCTATATTCCTTCAATGTGACCATGGGTGGTGACCATGCGCTTGAATGAAAGGTTCCTCGTGATTTCATGTTTCACAACTCTAGGGGTTTCCCTACCTCCATTCTCCCGATAGCCGAAATCGTGATGGAACTAGATCAATGACCCAGATTCTTCCTTTGATCAATGACTAAGATCAAGTCGCGATTTCATGTTTCAAGACTTTGGGGGTCTCCTTACCTCTATTCTCCCGATAGTCGAAACCGAGATGGTGCTAGATCAATGGTCCATATATTGTCCTTGATCAACGATTGTGATCATGTCAGGATTTCACGTTTCACGACTTTGGGGGTCTCCCTACCTCCGTTATCCTGATAGAAGAAATCACGATGGAACTAGATCAATGGTATAGATCTTCCCCTTTTATGTATGAATGTGATCAAGTTAGGATTTCATGTTTCACAAGTTTTCCTCTTATGGAGTCCCTTCGACACTTAGTCGAATTCCAAATATGTTCACTCCTTGCATCAAATTCCTAAGCAAGACTTGGTTCTTATGGATGACTGTGCATGACTTGTAGGAGTCGCTTTGCACTCCTTGAAAATGGAAAGTCTCGTGCTATCTCTTCTAAGCTTCAGAATCAAAACAGATCCCATCATGCACTCACATTCTGTGTGCACACCTTGCACTCACTCAACAGAAGAGAAACTATTGAAACTCATACTAACATTCACAGTTTCATCCATTCATAACGAAATTCATTCATTTATGAAAACAAAATAATAAAGAGTAAAAAACAATAACAACATCACACATTTGGATCAATTTTCCTCTCTTATATTCATTCACAAAAATTAAAAATGGCTACAGCTATTCTCAAACAACAAATAAAACTAAAAAACTACTACTAACTCGCAACATCCTCATTCGGGTGTACAAAAAATCTATTTATCTCAGAGGGTCCTTAGGGTTCCCTCCAACTACTTGTCTACTCGAAAAATGAAAAAAAAACTAACTGCTACCTAAGTTCAGTTACATTCAAGACTCAGGGTGAAACTCCCAGATCACTCATGGTCATCCACTCCCAAGCGTTTGATCTTCTTGCATTTTTCCAATCAGCTCCAAAAGATTCGCAGTAACTCCTAGTGTTTGTTGGCCCTTGACCAAGTTTTGAGGAACACTTGGTCATATTTGACAATTTTGGACTTCGACAGCCTGTCAAAGATGGAGCGCTAGGTGAAGCAGAGATCAAGGGATCTTGGTCCACTTTTGGGCCCCTTTTAGGGTTTTGGGTTAGTGTAATGGGAAAGGGATGTCGGCCCATGGGTTTACCCATGTTTAGGCCCACTTTTGTAATGTATAAATAGAAGCATAGGAAATGTAATAAGTAGTAGATGTGATTTCTTAGTGAAATAGGTAGTGCATCAATGTGATGTTGAATAAGTGCTTTGTGTGAAGTGTGTAAGGCTTGCAAGGCTAAGTGCAAGTTACTATGAGGTTGCTATAAAAAGCTAAGTGTTGTAACGCAAGGAAGAAGGATCTAGAAAGCTACGCAGATCTTTTGTCCTATGCGAAGAAGGGTTTTGGAGACTTTGTTCTTGTAACATAATGAAGATGATAATAAAGAAGAAGATCTTGTGGATGTATCCCCAGGGTGGGGGTGAACCCTGTAAATCTGCGTGTTATGCTCTGTGCTTTGATTGTATGTGTTTATCTTTTCTTATGCTATGTGCTTTGATATATCCACTTATTCTCTGTGATTCTTAGATATATATGATTGTTAGATCTGATGTGTATGAGGATGCTTAGTGCTGATCTACTAGATTTGATCTGGGTTACTATGGTTAAGTGCTGAAATAATGTAGATCTGAGTGTACACCGCGATGCTCTATGTTGTCTGCGAAGTATAATAAGGGTTGAATATTGATTCTTGACCAATGTTAGATGATCTGTAGACAATATAATCACATATTTGTGTCCCAACTAAGGTTGTATACACCTAAGTCTTGCAACCACCCTTGCCTCTACCTCGGGTGAGACTTCATCTGCTTCACAGGTGTTGCTGAAAGGGTTGGTAGTTAGGGATTTATTGGTTCACTCTTGAGAATTGAACCATGGGTCTTCCCCTATGCCAACAAATGGTTCCATTGTCATGACTTGAAACTATGATTGCTAGGAACTGAGGAAGAATAAACTTTTGCAAAAGAAAGCTCTGTGCGTAGATTTGTTTCCCTACTGCGCAACTTTTTACTCGACCTGTGAAGATTTGTGCCAGGAACAAGGTCAGGTTTGAAGAAATCAAGATCAGATCTGAAGAAACGAAGTGAGATCTGAACGCTATGTGCTCTAAGAAAAGTAAAAGCGGAAATTTCTGAAAGAAAGAGGTAAGATCTGCAGAAAAGAGGTAAGATCTGTAAGATCTGTGCTCTAATAAAGGTAAGAATAGTTAAAATTTCTTAGATCTGGAAGCTTCGTGCCCTGTAGAAGTAAGATAAGTGATTTTTTTTGTTTCTAGAGCATGGATCTAGGTATGTTTGATAGATTCTATCCTAGCTTAAAAACTAGGGCATTAATAGATGAAATAAAGTTTGATATGAATAGATCTAATAAGTATAATGATAGATATGTTATACCTATGCATAGAAAGAATGTATGGACTAACAAATGGATGCAGGATCCTAGAAATTATTTTTTGCAGGTTAGCTATCATGATTCTAGTGCGCAGTACAGAAGAGGTTGGGGATGATTTAAAAGAAAGCGAGGATTAATCCTTTGTTACAGTTATAGAAAACCAGGTCATATAGCTAAGGAGTTCCCTAGTAGAAGACCTAGTTGTCTATGTTGCAAAGCTATGGACCATGAGGTATTGGATTTCCCTAGAATGATCGCTAATCTTGAAAGGATAAATATGAATCAAGAAGACCATAAGGCAGATCCAAAAAAGGCAGAAACCTAGCAAGAATCAAAGAAAGTATTAATACAAATGAAAGAAACCCTAAAGGAACATAAATATGTCTAATTACCAAAGATATTCAAAGAAAAGGAGAAATTTGAAGCAAGTATAGGGGACTTCGACATTGACTGTATTCTTGATGAAGAAACACAAGTGAACATTATGCAAGAAAGAACTTGGAAAGCTATAGGGAAGCCTGCCATGATTCCTTCATTAGGAGGAATAGGACTATTCAGAGGAAAACTCGCTCGGATACCTATGAAATTCAATGGAACTTCAAAAAAAGAATATTTTCAGATTATCAAATTCATTGAGGACAATGCCCCGTTTACTATGCTACTCAGAAAACCTTGGATTGAAAGAGATCAAGCCAGAAAGAAGGAAGAAGAAGAGGTTTTAGAACAACAGATACAAGAGTTAAAAGATTTCATGACTAAAACAATCACACAGTTGATAGAAGAACAGGATAACTGCTCGAAACCATCTGACACTAGAAGCCCAGATTTCGAGGCCAAAGCTACAAAAAAGGCTAAAATTTCTACCCCAGACAAGCAGAAATGATATACCTAAACCCTAGGAGAGAATCTCACCAGCACGAAGTGACTATGTCAAAGGAGAATAAGAATCAAAATGGGAAGATAATCATCGAGACAAAGCTCACAGGAAATAAGGCTAGAAATCTATGTAAGAAGAAGGCTAAGATTGAAAAATTACAGAAGATCCCAAAGGGTACCTCGCAGGAAGACACTTTGCAGAATTGGAGCTTTGTCAGGATATCAGAACAGCGACATATGCCACTTCACCGAGGCGAAGTAATATAGTTGTTGGAAGCCAATATAACCGTTCAAATTCCACTTTGAACGGGTCAAAAAGAATTTATGGCTCTCCACTAGACTGTTAGACCAATCCATAATGGACATAACATAAGTTAATGCAGCCTCATACCCATTGCAAGCAGGCCGTTTCTAAGTTCCCTACTTAGTCCATCATGCCACGCACCGAGAATAGTTTTTGCTAAGTGATAATTTGACCCTAAAGCTTGGGATTAATTCACCCTGTAATCATTGCTTTGTTCTCATATCGTTCACTGTAGTCTCTGAATTCATTTCACACCTTAGCTAGTTGACCCGAGCTTGTATGTTGGACGAACTCAGTGCTGCTAAGAAAGTAGTTGAAGAAGTTTTGATTGACTTAATGACTGAGAGATTCATGTCAGAGTGAGTATTATCTACAGGAGTCCAAGCATCATCAACAAGAGGACTACTGGCCTCCCCTTCCACTGATCATTCCGGTCCATCCCAGCCGACCGATGAGAAATGGACCAAGCACAAGGATGACATCGCAAATGCCAAGTTTATCCCACACATTTACCTAGTTACTTACCACCTCTAAGTGGTGCCATCAACCATGACAATGTACCTCGAGACTTTGAGTACACTTTTATCACCATGTACCTTCTGAAAGGGGTGCGCGCAGTTTGTGTTGACCAAGATAAGCTCGCATCACTAAAATTTAGTGATTTTGACCTTGGATATCATAACGTTTACATCATGTTAGCCCTGCATAAGTACTTAACCAGGACTAAAGGAAATAATTCTAAGATTGTCCCGCAGTCATGGACCCAAACCCAAAACCTTGCGCATTCCACACTACTTAATGTAATAAATATCACGCACTTTGGCAGACATCAGGAAGTCAACGCATGTGTCAAGTTGTTGATGTCATGCCGCCACAGAAGATAATTATGGTTGGACCGCTGCATCACTATGGATCCAACCTTGATCAATCGTATCAAAGGACTTAGTATGCAAGGCCCTGAACTAGGAGTTTTACCCTAGAAAGACCTTAGACTGAGCACTAGCACAAAGGATAAAAGAAACTTATGGCAATGTAAAGAAAGACATGCGAGGCTACAAGGTAGACTCTATCCAAAGTGGCGCAGTGTGCCTTTCCTATCAGCTGATCACAGGCAAGCTAGTTTGCAAGAACAAACCAACACAAGTGATTGGATTTGTAGTTGACCTCACAGGGAAGTGCGTCGAGGGACTACAAATAACTAGGTGCAATAACTTGTAAACCAGCTAGAGATTTATTGGAGAGAAGTAACAATACCAAGCGTATGAGTTCCACTTTAGTTGGTTTCTCATACTAATTGCTTTCATCACCTGGGAGCTACCAGAAGGTGCCACTTTTCCAGAGATCGAACACACTTCGCAGGTTTAGACCTTTGATAAAATTTAGCGCAGACCACCACTTCACCTATATCACAACATGCGTTGATGAGCACAAACAACATCTCTAGTCCTACTACGAGTTGACAGAAGAAGACTTGGAGCAGATTACCAAGGAATGGTCAGCGACCGTCCTTGCTGCAAAAGACCCTGCAAAAATGTCAGAAGTGGATAGCCCTGAAGCTATGTCGAATACACATGGACCAAGCAAGACTAAGAAGGATCATGAATTTCAAGATGTCCATAGCATAGAGACTACCTCGATCTCACTTGTGCAGGGAGGTGATGGTGAAGAACTAGGTAGCACAGAAGTTGAGCAAAACAAAGGCAAGGTTACTCTTCCTAGAGAGGAGGAGGATCCCTCTAAGAAAAGGAAGATTACCCCACCAAATCCCTTATCCTAAAAGAAAACTAAGGCCAACCGAACTATGTTTAAGACTACCATCACATCGGATGACTTCGACTTCTTAATCACTATTTTGAATGATGCTTCACTAGAGATTGCGGAAAATAAAGAAGTGAAGCAGGAGGATGTATTCAGCCGAATCAAGGGTGAACTTCAAGAAGTGAAGCAAACACTCTAGTCCAACCGAGCAATTTCTACTATGCCCTTAACAATCGAAACAATAGGAATAGGCGATGAGCCCACCCAATTACACCAGATCATCGATAAAGTCGAAGCTCGCCTTCGACGAGCTCAAGAAGACACAGCGCAAGCCACCAAGGCTTTGACACAAGTACCTAGAGAACTTGTACAACAACAGAGTAAGGTAGAAGGAAAATCTTTCCCTGCAAGTGAAGTGAGATGAGGAAAAATAATAGTTACAACAGAGTAAGGACCAGTTTCTAGCATAACAACTTGGAGTACAGGAAAGGGTTCACAAAGTACTTCGCTCTGTGATGGTCATAGAAGTGAACATTGAAGAACATGTCCCACAACATGTGGCACAACTTGAATAATTAATCCAACAACTTCAGCAGTGCATCACAGATCTGGAACTTCGTACCGTGCCTGAGACTCCTTAAGAAATACAAGATCTAAGGGAGGCAACTGTCTGGAACTCAATTGGTCGATTAAAAACCTTTGCCTTGGAATGCAAGCAGCTGAGTGCTAGAAGTGACCATACTTATTATAACCTTATAGAGAATCCAGAGTTGCAGGCATTGGAGGCACAACTCCAAGAAGAAAAGCAGCACGCAGATACGCTATTGGTTCAACTGAAGGCCTTGACACTAGTCAAAAGAATGAAGAGATTTCCAGAACAACGCACAACCCAACAACAAGTACACACACTGCAAAGTAAAGTGATGGAAGTGTTGGATTACTAAAAGGGGGGTGAATCAGTAATAGCATAGTTATAATCCTTTTTCTTCAAATGTTATATCAATGTAGAATTATTATCCAATAATGAGCAGTAATAAATAAACAATCACACACATACACAGTACACTAGTGTTTTACATGGAAACCCAAATCGGGAGAAAACCATGGAATTCTTTTTCTTATATGTCTTGAAGAATTACATTCATTGGAAGCACCAACTTTCTTTGTTTTCCCACTGCAACTGGAAGGAGGCTCCAACCCCCTAGTTTCTCAGGCTACAACCTGAGGGAAGCTCCAACTCCCCAATTCTCTGGCTACAACCAGAAGGAGGCTACAACCCCCAATGTTCTCTGTCTACAACCGAAAGGTGGCTACAACCACCTGTCATTGCCCCATCCTGTCACCCAGAAGTAGAAGTAGAATGATGGAACCACTGTCACACTATCAGTGTGAGATATATCGCTATAAACCTGTACCAATAAATCTAAACCATGCATCAACCATTCATCAACCTGTACCTCAACCTGTAATCAACTTGTACCATAAACAAGTGCATCAACCATGCACCAACCTATAATCAACATGTATCATAAACAAGTGCATCAACCATTCACCAACCTGTAGTCAATCTGTACCATAAACAAGTGCATCCAACCATGTACCAAGTATTTTCCAATCATGTGTCAACTACTCATCAACTATGACTCATCAATATGTACCAACATCATCAACTATACACCTCATGTATGTGCATCAACTCATCAACTACTTGTCTCAACCATGTACTCAACATGTACCACAACCAAAATCCCT
>ML778610.1:509935-558586 GCA_009831015.1 Picea engelmannii
ATTTGAGATTGACTCATCTGTGAGATGTAGTCTTGTCTCATGTGTCACCAGAGAACCAATTAGTTCATCTGTGGAAAATCTTGACAGATCCTTGGATTCAAGGATGGCTGTGACAACCATTTCAAATTTCCTGGGTAGACTTCAGAGAATTTTCTCAACAATTCGTTGATCAGTGATGGTTTCACCAATCAGTCTGATCTGGTTCACGATGCCCATGACTCTGGTCATGAACTGATCTACATTTTTGGACTCTGTCATCCTGAGAGTCTCAAATTGTGTCCACAAGGACTGTAATTTAACTGTTTTTACCCTATCATTTCCTTGGTAGGACATTTTGAGGATGTCCCAGGCCTGTCTGGAAGTACCAGCGCCTGTGATTTTCGAAAAAATCGAATCATCCATCGAATTCTGTATCCAGAATTTCGCTTTGTTTTCTTTTGTCCTCAGAGTTGCCTGAGCAATTCTCTGCACATTTGTCACGGTAGTGAGGGCGGCTGGATCTAGTTCCACATAGCCAATATCCACTGGTTCCCAGCACTCTTGTGCTTGCAGGAACGATCGCATTCGAAGAGACCAAAATTCATAATTCTTTCCCAGAAGAATCGGACCCTGAGTCGGTCCTAGATTGCTGGACGATGCCATATATAAAAAAATTCAGAAAAAATAGAGGGAAAAATTTCGTATTTACCTCCGATCTCAGAAATGCCGATTCCCGATGGCCGAGAGGAGCTTATAGGGCTTGAATTGGCCCTTTGGTCTCCTTGCAATGTGACCACGCGTCTTTCTTTTAAAGCGCTGCGGGTTTTTCCCATTTCTTTGGCTTACAAATCGTCGAAATGCGAAAAAATCGCCTTTGGAATTTTCAACGGTCCAGATCTGCAGTGATCGGACGGTCCAGATCTTATTGGGATATCGCGAATCGGGATTTCGCGATTCGGGATTTCGCGAGTTCTGATGTCGAGTGTTTTTGACTCCTCGAATCCTCGATCGCCGATTTTTCGATGGCGCTGTCCTATCGGGACTTTTCCCGATGGCTCCGATCTTCGACACGCGTCCTCAACAGATGGACGGTCATGATCTCTCCTCGCGATTTCGCGATATGTTATGTCCCCGACCTCTTGTCTCCAGGATCCATGAAATGCCGAATCCCGAAAAACCGATGAAGTCGCTTATCGGGACTTTTCCCGAAAGCTTCGATCTCTGCCACATGTCCTTGAAAGATGGACGGCTCATATTTGTGTCGGGGATTTCACTGGAAAGAAACCCGATCACTCATTCTCAGGTTTCGTGATTTCTCGAATCCCGATATGGCAATGGCGCTTTCCTCTTCGGGACTTTTTCCGAGTCGCCAGATGTGCGCCACACGTCCGGGAGAGATGAACGGTCTTGATTCAGCCTCGGCATATCTCGACTTGCGATGCTCCGAATTGCTGTCAACTTGAAACTACGAATGTCGATACACTGACGATGCCCTCGATGTCCGCCACGTGTCCAGTAGATATGGATGGCTGAGATCTGATCGGGATATCACGTATCGCGATTTCACGAGTTGCGATGTCAAATTTCTTTGACAACTTGAAACCTCGAATGCCGAAATGCCGACGGGCGCTACGATGTTCGCCACGTGTCCAGACAAACGAACGGCTGAGATCGTATCGCGATTTTGCGAGTTGCGAGGTCCCGTTGCAATGTCTTTGAAAACCCCAAACTCTGAAATGTCGATATGACGATTCGTTGATCTGCTGCCACTTGTCCTCTGAAATGGACGGTTGTGATCTTGTCGGGATTTTGCGATTTCGCATATCGGAGTTTTTGGAGAGCAGATGCTTTCGTTCGTCCAAATCCCGATTCCCGATTTTGCGATGGGATAGGATCTCGCCACGTGTCTCTTGATCGGACGATCAAGGTGACGTCGGGATTTCGCGACTTTACAAGTCAAAATCACTCCTGTGCACTGCAGAGGACTAAACCTCATGCACCTTCTCGCTGATCCAATGGCTGTCGGGCCTGTGTTCAAGATCTGGCGGTTGAAAGTCTTTCGCCTTTTCCGCGATCTCGTTCTTCCCTTCTGTACTAGTTTCCCACCTCGGATCTGTTCGCAAGAAGACTCTTATAGCCGCAATGGCGGTTCCTTGCATGTTTGACACGATCTTTCCCGAATTTAACGGAATTTTCTCCTGCGGAAGAAAAGATTCGTGAATCTTTCAAAGATTTGAAGGAATTTCACGAATTCTTTGTTCTGTGCTTCAATCTTTAACAGATGTGAGGGAAATTTTCGAGTTCTTTAAAATTTCTCGCCTCCTCCGACTTTTCTTCGTCAATCTTTGACGATTCTTGAAAACATTACAAGAATCTTTGGGGTTTCTTCTTCTGCGTTCTCTTCATCCAGGATCTTTCGAGCGTTGTACGCTCTGCTTCCTCCGCAAGCTTGTTACGGCGATCTTTATAGAGTATTACGGCCAACTCTCCAAGCCTTGTGAAAAAACTGTGTCGCGTGCTCTCAAGATGCGTGTAAGCTCTACGCTGTGAGGATCGTGTTGCTCTCCCAACTGTGTGAAGAGGCTTACTGCTGAAGCTCTGATACCATGATAAATTGTGGAGCAAAGAGAAATGCAGAGAGAAAAGAATAGTATATTCAAAATGTATGAAGAAGTACAAAACAGAGCTGAAGTAGGTTGAAGTACTGAAGAGATTCCAACAATAGGAAATAGCTGAGCTTATATATGCTCAAGCAAGACAGAAATAGAAAGTACAACTGTCCAGTACAGCTGGCAGTGTACAGTCATACTGTTGAGGGTACAATATATTTAACAATATATACTATATTTAATGTTGAATAAAACTTGCATCACTTTTGGTTTGTATAATTAGTATCCACTCTCACTCTCTCCCAATACCACCTAACATTAATGTAGCGTAACATACTGTAGGTTATTATTATAAAATTGGAACATACATTAACATCCTTATGAACATAACATTAATGGGGAATTAAATTGTTATAAAACTTATAACTGTTGAGGTCTTGCAGTATAGCGAGCCTGTGCTAATGGGAACATCTAACTTATAATTTATGTCAATCAGGTGAATTTATTTTACAAATCGAAATTGCCCATCTGCATCTAGATTTATTAATGTAATTTCTATACGATGTAGGCAGAATTGCAAGACCAGGTTGAGCTGGCCTTTCTAAATCTTAAAGTGTTCGTATTCTCTTCGGTCTCGCATCACTATTCCCGGATGGACTCTACAACATCCTTCCATTCCAAGCCTGCTACAACATACGATATTATCTCCTCCAAATTTTCCTGTGATGAATCTCAGGAGAGAGCATTTGTACCAGAGATTGGAAGCTTTGAACGAATTCTTTATGGAAACAACTTATAGGTAAGATTGTGGAATTTTGACCAGATCAATTATGTGTTCATAATTTTAAGAAAATTCAGAGGGTTGTAGTAGAAGAGTTTATCAACCTGAGGGACATTCTGTATAAATTATATGACACGACTAAACTGATTGCTCTTGTTGTTCACACTGATGAGCGAAGTCAAACTTGGCATGAACTACTCAGAAACCTAAATTTTTGAACTGTGTAGTCCATGGCAACTCAGAACAAGGTTGCTTGTTTATCTAAAGTGTTTCCCCTTAAGAATTTTTTCAAAGGTTGTGTGCTTGGTGAGAACATAGCCACCTGGAGTTGGTTCACAATGATGTCTACTGCATCAATCTACCTTCCCTGGAAGGTGCAAGATATACTTTGGCTTTCATTGATGATTTCTTTACTTTCACATGGGTTTATTTTCTGAATAATAAGAACCTTGTTTTTTAAAAGTTCAAAGAGTCTAAATCCTTTGTTGAAAATAAATGTGGTCAACCCATCAAGTTCTTGACATCCGACAATGGTGGTGATCCGACAATGGCAGTGAGTATGTAAATCAACCTTTTAAAGAATACCAGGTTTTGATATAGTATTGGCTGACAGCAGTTGGTTCCTCACACACCTCATCAGAATGGCATTGCAGAATGCAAGAAGTGGACTTTAGGAGAGATGACCAGATATATTTTTTCAACCAAATATATGCTCCATCGCTCTTAGGCTGAAGTGGTGTATTGTGCAAACTATATTCTCAAACACATCTCAACTCGAGTTATTTCTTCCATGACTTCAATTGAATAATCGTGTGGAAAGAAGCCTTTAGTCGACCACCTCTGTGTGTTTGGATGTGTTTCCTATGCTCATATTTATAATGATTGCAGAAACAAATTTGATGCAAAGAGTCTTGTTTGAATCATGATGGGATACTCTAAAGATTTGAAATCCTATTGACTATTTGATCATGTAAAATGATTTGAAAAATCATTATAAGACAAAATGTATGGTTTAATGAGAAGTCTTTTGGCACTAATTTGTTGAATGTCTCTTGTGGATTGTTGCAGAATGATCCCTTTGGTGTTGTCTCTAACATTGGTTCTCTTGTTCCATATTTAAGTCCTTTTACTTAAAAATTGAACTTTGTTCCTCTTTCAACTAGATCATCGACCTTCAAGTTGATTAGTGTGTTGATATTTTTTTCAACTGGTCCATCATGTCCATTGAAGGAAATTGTTATGACTTCTTATCGACCTACTGAGTACACATCAATTCACATGTTTCTCGTCTACCAAAATGGGCTTCCAAGACAATTGAAGCTATTGGACCTGATGTGGTGATGTTTCCTTAATATGACAAACTCGAAGTCAAAAGCATCATGGGAGCATTTCCTTGATGAATCATGTACTTAAAATTTTGATCATGTTTCCTACGAGGATGTTGAAGGAAGACATGAATAGGAATAGGCTATGAAGATAGAAATTGATTCTTTGTCAAAGAATCACACTTGGGGCTTAGTTCCCTGATCTTAAAAAAAATACATCGTTAAATGTCAATGGATCTACACGATCAAATTCACCTTTGAAGGTGTTGTTGAATGACATAAAGAATGCCTAGTTGTGAATATATTTTCTCAACAACAAGGAATTGAAAACACTAAAACCTTTTCCCCTATTACAAAGATGAGCTCTATTGGACTGATTCTTTCCCTTGGTAGTTTTTTTGGATGGAAAATCCATCAAATGGATGTGAAGAATGAGTTTCTTCATGGAGATCTATTTGAAGAAATTTTCATCAAAAAACCACTTAGTTTTGGAGCATATTCTAACTTGGTTTGTTGACTCAAGAAGTCTCTTTATGGTTTTAAGTAGGCTCCCCAAGCTTTGTTTGCTAAGATTCACAGTTTCTTCCTTCGACTTGGTTTGAAACATTGT
This sequence comes from Picea engelmannii, assembly GCA_009831015.1. Classification (NCBI taxonomy): domain Eukaryota; kingdom Viridiplantae; phylum Streptophyta; class Pinopsida; order Pinales; family Pinaceae; genus Picea; species Picea engelmannii. The sequence goes on from ML778610.1 coordinate 515,240, forward strand.
GAATATAATCAGAACTTGTATGTACTCATACCAATGGAGACACTTTGATTTTTGTTTTGTATGTAGATTATCTTCTCATTATTGGAAATAATAATGATATAATTCCTAGATTGAAGAAACCACTTGTTGACTCCTTTGACATGACAAATATTAGTACTCTGTTTATTTTTTGGGTCTTCAAGTAATAGCACTATGTGATAGATTTTTCATTTCTCAATATAAATATGTAATGGATCTTTTGACACATTTTAAGATGGTCGATTGTAAGCCCTATGTTACTCCTTTTCAATCTAGAATAAATATTGCCGAAACTTGTCAAACACTCGCAATCAATGTTACTTTTTATCAACAATTGGTCGACAGTTTTATTTATCTTACTAATAGACAAATTGACATTTATTTTACTATTAGTGTGGTTTCTCGATTTAAGGAGGACCCCAAAGAAAGCCACTAGAATGTAGTCAAACAAATTATCTGTTATCTTAAGGGTACCAATCATTTTGGCATTAAGTATTGTCGCAGTTCATATTCTTCACTCAACTTCATCGACTCCAATTGAGCTGGTGAGAGTGATGATCACAAGTCAACTTCTAGCTATGTGTTTCTATTTATAACTAGAGCATTGGTGTGGTCATGCAAGAAACATAAGGTAGTCTCCTTATTGAGTACAAAAGAAGAATATCATGGTGTCATTCAATCAGGTAAGTTGTATGGATCCACCAATTTTTGGGTGAACTTGGCCTTTTTGTTCAGACCTCAGCGACACTACTGTGATAATCAAAGTTCCATGTAGGTTTTGGACAATCTTGTTTCCCACAGTAATATGAATATTGTTGAGCTTCATGCTCACTATTTGAGACACCTGGTTAATGAGAATGTTGTCCCTCTTGAATATTGCATAACAGACGATCAAGTTGTTGATATATTTACTAAATCCTTATATGAATCTAGATTTGTCAATCTCCATCCGATGCTTGGGATTCAAGAAGCCACAATTATGGGGGGTGTCATGATGATGTAATTTCACCTCCTGAATCTCTAGAGATGTGTGTTAATAAGGGGGTGTTGGAACATCAAGTATTGATGGTTCATCACACTTCTCTTGGATTCAGTCGGGAAGGTGGTCAACCTACATATTGATAACCTCGATCTAGTGGTAAACCTACATCTGTATGCACTTGGTCGGACAATTGACTAGATATATATATTAGTCAATCCATTAGTCAACAAGCCTATTGGTCAGATAATTGACCAATAGTTGATGATAGTCGGGTAGTGGATCAACCAAACCAGCAATTGACTACGAGTTGGATCCTTGGATGGTTGGGTCGAAAATCCTTGTTGAGCCGACTAAACATTGTGGATTTGATGGAGTCAACTCTAAAAATCAATGATTATATGTGGACAAGATCCTTTCGATTTCATAGAAGTTGGTTAAATCTTGTGGCTATAAATAACTGACCCCTTAGTTCTTTATCATCAAGAAGTCAACGTGATATCATATGGATAAATTAAGGTCTCATATGTATTGCGACGTTTTTATCACGGTGTTCTTTTCTTAAGTGTTTTAACGATGTCTTTAGAGACCACCTCTATCTTCAAAATTTTATTCCCTATTTTATTATCTATAGAATTGTCTATCCGTTTCATTACATGTTCCACCCTATTCCCCAACAAATATTCACACAATAATGAACTTCCACAATCTCATAATTGTTTTTTGTTGGTGTTATGGTCCATGCAAGTTGTATGATTTTATTTTATTTTTAAACATAAAAACTATATATTTTTTTGTCATTTTCAATTTTGTACAAATCAACTTGGAAATTGAGTTGAAATAGATTTGGTTGTGGTCATATAATTTTTTCTAAACAATAATTTTTGAGGCTTGTGAAAATTCAAAAACTATAATTTGTTATACCACAATTAACTTATTTCTACATAATTAAAATTCAAAATAAGTAGAGACTTTTATTTAATAAATAAAATTAATGTGAGATATATTTAGTGTAGAAGGAAGAAAACAACCAACAATTAAAAATAACTATATTCTTTTATTTAAAAAATAAAATTAATTTAATATTCATTTTATTGAATATTGATAGGAAGAAGACAACTAACATGAAATATAAGAGATTTCTAATATTGCATCAAATTTTGATTAAAACTATTTGTGGCTCAAGAAAGGTTGACATAAACATGTCGAGTCTTGACTAAATTATTAGAGAATAGAGAAGGTCATTTAAAAAAAATATGTATATCATTAAAATACTATTACAACTAAATTTAAAGATAAATTGTGATATGATAAACAATTAGAAGATAAGAGAAAATTAAAACACTAGAAAGAGGTCATTAATCCTAAATATAGAAGACTATATGTATTTTGTATTATAACTAGTAGATGAAACCATATATGTAAATTATACATTTAATCTATACTTATTCCAAGATATGTGTATGCATGACCCTAACATTTATATATGTAAAATATAGAGATGTAACCTTTAATAAGGGTCATGTTGTTATCATAGATTACATTAGTTTATTAATTTAGATTAAATGCCTACATTTAACATTCAACCAAATTCATATATATCTCAATCCATCCCCTTTTTCCCAAGTAGTTTCATCTTTTAATAGTTCCTTCACTTGATAAGGTGTTTGTCTAAATACCTTGAATGAATTACTTTGGTTTTAAATTTGAAGTAACCCTTAGGTCCCAATACTAGTCTTCCTTCTTCATCCAAAATAGGTAATTCTTTTTTTAAAACATGAGACATGGAAAATATCATGTTCATTCAAAATAGGTAATTTTTTTTTCAAAATATGAAACATGGAAAATATCTTTTTAGCTTCATCTTCTCTCGAATATTTAATTCATAATCTACTTTGCTTACCTTCTTTTGTATTCGTAAGGACTATAAAATTTGGGTGCAAGTTTACGATTATTGTATTTTTTAAGTGTGTTTTTCTTGTATGGTTGGGGTTAGATGAACACCCAATATCCTGCTTTCAATTCATGACCAATTCTCTTGAAATTAACATATTTCTTGAATTGGGCTCATACCCCTTCCATTGAATAAGAATATAAAACACATGCTTAATCTCCTTCCTTAATTATATTGTTGAATGAGGTTATTTGCCAATAAATAAATAAAAACTCTTGATTCCATTAAATTTTTATTTTTTCCACTCTTATAAAATATTAGGAATTAGGAATTGTTATTATACGTTTAGCTATATCATACCAATAATGGATCCTAAGACAACATCTACTTCCCCAATTACCATTACCATGTGAGACATTGGAAACCTTAATTTGTAATCATTAAGATCAGTTTAAAAAAAAATGGTTCTTAAATAATAAAACCAACTACACTTCATACCAATTTCTTTAATGCACGTGCACTTTTTATTATATCATTTTGGAAAAGTTTAGTATTTCAATACTTTAGTTAAGCAACTTCAATTCTTAAAGATATATCCTAGTGAATTCCTCAAAATAAACAAATGATATATCTTACATGAAGATATTTATTTCATCTATACTTCAAATGATATGGTTGTAATTGTTATGGTTGTAATTATTAGAAATAAATTAAGTACATGCAAAATGCTAGCAAAGATAAGCGTATTAATTGAAATTATTTGTACAAATTCTCTTATTATAATTTTGAAAAACACTTATCTTATCCATATGATGTGGAATTTCTTTAAATAAATTTAAAGACCCAACTACATAAGTGCAATCTACTTTATATGACATTATAATGTCCTTCAAACCGGCTTAAACTTTGTGTGAAGTAGCAACAAAGACATGACTATCAATTAAAATATTTTTACAAGATTTTGTATTATAATATAAAAAATCTACATTTTCATTAATCTTTAAATATAAAAAAGTTTCAAAACATGTTTTTATTATCCATATGAAGTGGAATTTCTTCAAGAAAATTTACAAACCCAACTACATAAGTACATTTAACAAGCAATCTACTTTATATGACATTATAATGTTCTTCAAACCGGCTTAAACTTTGTGTGAAGTAGAAACAAAGACATGACTATCCATTAAAATATTTTTACAAGATTTTGTATCAAAAATCTACATTCTCATTAATTTCTAAATATAGAAAAGTTTCAAAACATGTTTTTATTATCATTGTAACATTAACAAAATGACCTTAGCAAGCTTCATATTGAACAATTGCAGAAATACATAGTAAACTTACTTTTTGACAAGATTGTATTACAATGACAAAATCATTAATAGATAGAAGGATACTCATATGCTAAGTAAAGATCAAAAGTCAGTATTTTGACAATGATAAATATGAGAGAAACAATAATCGCATACAATTCTAAAGGTATTGTGAAGTCATAATTCTTGCTTAGGAAAAAGAAATGTTCTTTCCATCATCAATATTTCCAAATCTCTTTCAATTAAAACAATTAAAGATCAAAAGTCATATTTTGACAATGATAAATATGAGAGAAACAATACTCTAATACAATTCTAAGTTCCAAAGGTATTGTGAATTCATAATTTTTTCTTAGTTAAAAGAAATGTTTTTTCAATCATCCATTTTTTCAAATTTCTTTGAAATAAAACAATGGTTCACCTTAAATTGTTTTCATTTAAATTCTTATGTTAAATTATTAATTAAGAAGTGAATTATTACGTTAAACTACAATTAAGAAGTATCTGTGCATTGAAATGATGAAAACATAATAAAACACAAGATTGCACTAACTGAGTCATACATTCTTATGAATACAATATAATCCATTAGTGAGAAATTTTATTTCTTCTAATGTGTTTCTTGTACAAGATGTGATAACAACATTTTCTACATTGAACTACATCACCAAGATGTAGTGAATTCTTAGCTCCACAGTTTATGACATCATATAAGTGTAATAAGAATACCTAATTTAGAAACAACAAAACCAAATTAATGAAATTCCTTATCGTAACACATATCATGTTTGCAAATAATAACACAACTAACATGTTCAATATTGAAAACTATGTGAGGTTTTAGATATCCATATAGAATTAAGGGAACTAAACATACCTCCATTGATCTAAATTATAGTTTTAGGAACTGTAGGTCCTCCTAATATACTAAAATCAAAATGGATTATGGTTCTAAAAATACGTGTTATTGGTCTTAGAAAAGATACTATCAAAATGTTAGGAAATGAGAAAATGACATATTTTTTTACATTAAATCCCTCAACCTAATTTTGACAGTTTTACCATCAAAATTTTATGTGTTAATTGTAAATGTGTTGAACTTGCACATAATAGATCTAGTTGGGAATTGACATACACGGTTGCAGAGAAAATAGAAGAAAGAAAAGAATGAGAGAAAGAATGGAAGAATTCTCATTAACCCAATGAATGAATGATAATTTACACATGATATACTCTATATAACTCAACCAATGCACATTGGAGGAGAATCCAATGCGCCATAGTGGTGGTCTAGAGTGATATGGAGACACATCAATAGTTAAAAGAGTAAACGTCCACCTAGTCTAGTCTCTCGGGAAGTTACGGGAGTGAACTGCCACCTAACCAAGTTAACTAGTCCAACATTCTTCAGTTAACTGACCGAAACAAAGTGAAGTGAGGAGGAGATCAGGGAATTGTGAGTAATGCACTTGTATGTTGATGATCCCAAGGAAGATGTGCATTATATGGGGATAATCCTAATGTTGCATGGCGATAATCCCAATGTAGCATCTAGACTCCACTCAACTGATCAAACTGAAGTGAAAACTGAAGATAATATTCTCCTAGAGGAATACTCTCCCTAAACTTTAGGAGACTAGATAATGACTAATAAACATATGAAAACATTAGGAAAAATAAATCCTAGGTGTGTGTGAAGTAACTCCAACACCCCCCCTGAACATCACTATGGTAAAAATAAAGAATGGGTCCCGAAAATGAGGCCATGTTAGGTATCGAAATACAAAGGATACACCGAAATAAATGAGGAAAGATGGAAAAACTCATGGGAAACCACCCCCTCCCCCCCCTCAATGGTTCCCTATACATATTGAAGGATATGCTTTGTGTCCTTCGAATGTAGCTCATGCGACTCTTGCATGAACCTGGAGATTGCTCCAACTGCATAAGAGAGGTTTGTTCTAGAGTGTGTGAGATACAACAAGCTCCCCACTAGCTGTCTGTATAGTGTGTTGTCAACCAATGGAGTTTCCCCGCCATCCTCAAGTCTATCTCTTGATAGGAAATGATTTGGGGAAGACTTGCAGTTTGTCATGTGAAATCTCTCAAGGAGATCACATGCATACTTGGTCTGAGAAAGTTTGATTCCTGATGCATCTTGATTGATCTCGAGTCCAAGGAAGAAATGTAGTAGACCCATGTCCCTCATCAAGAACCTACCATGCAGAATCCTCTTGACTGCAACAATCATTGAATTCAAGCAACCGGTGATCAACAAATCATCCACATACAAAACTAGGAGTATAAGTGAATTAGCCGTCCTGAGCATGTAAACATTTGGGTCTAACTTACAACGTACAAAGTTCCGTGACAACAGGTAGGAGTCCATCCTGGCATACAATTCCCTCGGAGCCTACTTGAGGTCATAAAGAGACTTCTTCAGTCGACATCCCAACGATGAATCCTCCATAAATCTGTTGGTTTGCTCCATATAGATCTCCTTAGAGAGATCACTGTGAATAAATGCATTCTTCACGTCCATTTGATGGACTTACCATCCCTTGGCTACCACAATGGAAAGTGTGAAATGTATGGAATCCATCTTTTCTACTGGAGCAAAGGCCTCATCATAGTCAATTCCATGCACCTACGAAAGCCTTTGGCAACTAGCTTAGCTTTGTACCTACTAATCTGTCCATCTGTTGCGCTCGTGGTCCTGTAGACTGATCCAAAATGGATCTAGGAAGGAAAAAATTTCAAATTTCTTGGAAACAGATGAAACCAATTCGATCATATAGGGCTCATCATGTTGATTTTGATAATATGTTTTTTTTTAAATGGACACCGTACGCAAAATTTATCGTGTTCTGAACCTTTTCCCAAACAGGCAAAAAAAGTCAAAGTCAATAGTCAGAGGTCGTACTATTGACGTCAATAGTACATCAACATGACGTGGGTTGTACGAACGCTAACATGGAAGTCTATACAATGACATAGATCAGTCACATTCTCACACATGGAAGAGTATAGATGATAGGTGGAAGTTACGTGAAAATATTCAGACGTGACACGTGGTAGGTGTGTTGACTGTGCAGGTGAGTTGGCAGGGTGACTTGACCGATGCATCAGTAGTATGAGCAAATCATAGGGTGAAAAGTGGCCCAATCACAGGGAACCACGTGGCACCCCAGAAGACACCAATGAGGTTCAGTTCAAAAAATTTGTTCCACTCCGTGAGACTCAAACCTTTGACCTATTCTCTTGCAATGGTTTCACCAAAGAGCACTAACCAACCGAGTTACCTTGGGACTTGTTTTGACATATGGCAGATATTATATTTGTGTTGACATAGTGTAGGATTTTGAGGATAAGCACCTGGTTGATAGGGCTAGCCCGCCAAACAAGGTGCATACAAACATGAGCATGGAATGAGGTTGTCACACCAATGCGAGGCCATATGGCACTCACACGGGACCAAGGGCGGAGGTTTAGAGGATTGGATTTTTATCTCATGGCCACATGGGCCCTCTGTTGGGCCCGAGATATGATCATTCTCATGACGGCTACTATACACTTTTTCCATATGTATATATGTTTTTTTCATCTTTTCAAGGATCTTTTTGAAGAATTTGATGATAAAATTGTATGATCGACATAAGGTATGTGTAATTCATGTTTAATGATTAAATCAAGTTTAATTCATCATGTTCTATGATTTCCAGGAGTTAAATCATGTTTTTATGCTATTACAGGGAAAAATGCACCATGTTTCCAGTTCCGGCACTCGATCCAACACTAGTTCCAACACTCGTTCCGGTACCCGATCCGACACTCATTCCAGCACTCAATATTGCACAAAAACGCAAGGCAAGTTTGCGGTTATGGCATTGGCGGCCAATGATGGACAAATCGGGCACATGGGTTTTCTTCATGATTTCCCTCTCCAGCTACTAAGCTCCAGACAACTCAGTTTCAGTTGTCCAAAGAAGACGATTACTAGCTTTCTTTGTTTTGTTAGTTAGGGCATCATTTATTGTATTTTGCCGAAATTAGAAGTGGTTCGAACTTCCTGTGGTCGACCACTTGGGTTGTAAGCTTATAAATACTGATATGATGGTCATCTGATTGTTAACCAAGTAGCATAAGCATTATAATTGTCAAAAAAACGATTTTGTTTTGTTTTGAGTTTTACATTGCCAGAATTGTGCCAAAACTGCGTTTTCAAGCTTTCATGGTGAATTCGGCCTGTTGAAGTTCGTGGTGTGCTTGTAGGAGGTAGCCATGACTTGCTGGTGGGCCCACCAATAGTCTGGTGATTGTTCTTATGTTTATTTACACATTTCTTAATTTAAATTGCTCTTTCTTACTTCCTGTATATGCATGTTTTTATTTAATTAATTAGTTTGTTGTAGCTTACTGTTTTACTTCCCTTTTGCATGTTAGATGATCATATGTGTTAGCATGTGTTGATTTTGTAGATTAGAAAAGGCTTGCAAGTCTTCATACTAACCCCAAGTCTCTATACTAACTCCATATGCAATTAGATGTTAGATTATATTTCATTTATGATTTTATTGTTAAAGTTTAAAACAGAGTTTCGATTAGAATAGCATAGAGTTTAATTTGAGTTTTCTTCTGACAAGGATTGATGTATGGGTAGATTTGCTTCTAGTTTTTATAGTTTGTTTATATAAGTTTTACATAGATTTCACTTACTTAGTTATTGGTTAATGTAATTGTCAATTTACTTCTTAATATCATAGTTTAATTTATGTTTTTAATTAATTTTCTTATCATAGTTTGAATGGCTAAAATAGACATAGTATAGTTTTATTTCACGCAATTTCCTTCCATAGATTAAAATGCAATTAAATTTCTTAGTTAAATGATGATGATCTCGTTATGTTGTTGATGGTTTATACATGAATATGCAGGGTATTTAACATTATTTTTGTCATGGTTAAGTTTTCATTGGATTGTTTAATCCATACCTTTCATTTTGCCATTGAGATTGGTGTTGAGCTTATACCATTGGAATTATCCTTTGTTGTCAAATGCCATCGAGATATTATCCGACATCGAAGATATTCACACAACCACCAACATTATATTTGAGTGTTCCATAGATTAAAGATAGTTTCTTGATTTCATAGATTAAGATAAAAAAATTATTGTTGGTATAGGTTAGATAGACTTTGCGTTGATAGATTAGATAGTAATTTGCTTGTCATAGATCAAGAATTAATGGTGGCCTTTCTTGCTTTCAATAAAACAGATTTTATTTCATGCATTGCATTGAGCATTTAGATTTCCTTTCATGCATTAGAAATAGTTCAGCATTAGGCATTTAGTCCACTTGCCTCTTAGGCTAGATAGTTGTTCAATGAGAATTCTTTGCTTACTTGCTCATTTTGTTTAGTAGGTTGGTTACGTGTCTTCTCTTACTTGTCTATTTGTTTTAATAGGTTAGATAGGTGTTTTTGTTTACTTGCTTATTTAACTGCTTTCATAGGGCAGTTATTCATTGAATGTAGGTTGGCAAGTTAAAGAAGTTGCTTTCGTCATTTACTTATTATTCTTAGTAGTTTGATTTTGCTTATTGTTGAACTAGTTTGCTTTACATAGAGTTTTCATTTTCTTTCTTAGGAACTATCCATCGACCCTTGGCCCAAAAGTAATTAGGTTATCTAGTTTCATTTTGCTTAGTAGGATTTTCTCATTAGATAGTTTTTCTTGAGTAGATTAGCCTTAGATAGCTGCCTTCATTAGTTAGATTATACTCCTACAAAGCCTTCTACCTTTGGCATATATTTTTCTACAACTCTAAGTTTACTTACCCAGGTTGACAATTTAATTGAGGGTACGTTAGTGTCTTTTTAGTACATATAAATCACCTAACATTTTGGCGTCATTGTCGGGGAGTTGTCTCAAGGTAAGAAGTAATTAGGAATTGGACCATTTCTAGAACTTAGAATTAGTTTGGTGGCCGGGGAACTTTAAGGCGATAGCTAAGAACCTGCGCATCTGCTATAGCAAGTTCCCCCAAACCCAATAGTAGTTTTTCTTTTTCTTTTTCTTTTCTTTCATGAATAGACCTAAGAATCAAATGGTATCTTTTTCTTTTTGTTTTTTTTTTCTTTCATGAATAGGCCTAGAGACCCACAAGGTAGATACATTAAATCTAAATCAGACCTTTCAACCAAGGTTCATTCCGATCTCTTTGGTGGAAGGAACATTCCACTTATAAAATATGCAGACCGATACCGAAAAATAGGATCTAGCTCAACTCGAAGAGCTAAGATAGTCTCTGACAAGATTAACATAGGGATCACTATAGAACAATAAATTGAAGCATTAATCATATTAGGACAGGAGGCAAGAGCACTCTAGTCTTCCATAGAACCAAACAATACAACCTTTGCTTTTACACCACCACCAGGGGACCCTAATTTTAAGGACATCATAGACCCTGAATAGGTGAATCTTTTGTTTGGTAGTTCAGCCAATGTAATTATCTCTCAAATTGACACAGAAACTTTGGCACCGATAGTCTCAACCAGCTCGAGTAGAGTCCCAGACATCCAATCTGTAGGAAGACCTTTCCATCAAAGGGAAACCTTGTTTTCTTCAAAGATAAAACCACCTAGGTACTCTCTTTTCGGAAATCAAAACAATATGGATGATCAGGAGGACCATAACAATGTAATACATGGAGAGGAAGAAGAAACTGGAAACCAAACCGAAACTACCTTCAGGTTTCCGATTTTAGACACCACTCCAAATGTCAACATGAAGAATATTCCTCTCTTAGCATTGCCTACCTTTTATGGTAAAAACAGTGAATATCCAGACACCTTCCTATTTGAATTTGACATCTTCTGTAGGAGCTACAACTACGTATAAGATGCCCAGATATTAAAACTCTTTGCTGCCACCCTCAAAGACTTTTCACTAAGATGGTTCATGGGGTTGGGAGAATCTAGTATTAGGTCTTGGGAATCCATGAAAGACATATTTCTTAAAAAGTACCAGGACTACTGCAAGACTAAAGAGTCTTGTAGTGACATTTTTAAAATCAAACAATTAGAAGATGAGACCCTCAAAGATTAAATGGAATGATTTGGGTTATATCTCCCAGAAGTCAAAATACCATGACCTCCCAAAGGATGTAGTTAGGGTTCTTTTCCTTAAGAGAATTTTAGAAGAATATTTAGAGATTCTTAACCTAATGGAATCAGGTGATATTTCTCATAAACCATTTGTTGAAATATGTGAAATGTGTAAAAACTACTCAAGAAGTTGAACCAAAACAAGAAAGAATGTTCGGGACCCTTACAATAGAAGCTTAAAATCAGTTAGTTCAGGTGGAATCACAAAAGAAGAGATAGGGAACCTTCTAGAAAACTTTAAAATAGATATCCTAAGCACAATAGGTTCCTAGTTGGACACCCTTAAAATAAAAAAGAAACAGGAGGAGGAAAATGTGACAATGAGCATATATTGCCCGAGGTGTAGGATAAAACATTCCTCAAGGGAATGCCCATTAGATAACATTTCCGTGTGTGGCTTCTGTAAAGAAGACCACTCAACTGAGAAATGTCCATCCTTTCCCATTTTATTAGCCATCTATAGGAGTGGGGATCCTAGGGAGTCTTCTTATGCACCTAGGATTCCATGGCAGCCTAGGAATCAACCCACATACCCAGATCTACACTCTCAAATTCCACCCTATTATGAACAACAACAATGGAACTCACCAAGTTGGAAAAATTGGTCTACTCAGTACCAACATCCTTGTATTCAAGGATGGAGGGGATGACACAAATAAGGAAACCCTCAAGCTCCACCTATCCCTATGTCCAACCATCATTATCCTCAGTTCTCATCGAACACTCCGCAAGTTTTTCCAGGTTTTGTTCCACCACCTTTACCTCCTATCCCACAACAACAACCGCTACAATTTGAAAATGAAAGATCCCCAAAACCAACACTATTACTGGCACAACCAGTGCCAAATCCTAATAATAAGCCCCCTCAACCTCTTAACAATGTTGAGATGCAGGCCTTCCCGACATATGTTATTAGTCTTGTTCCATTACAGGAAATTCAATTAAGATCAGGAAAAGTTTTGGAGAGGCAGAGACCTTCAGTAGTCATCCAAGAAGAAAAAGAATAAGAAGCCACCAAACAACCCACAGATGACACTAGGTGGGACGATGTTATTATCCCAAAAAATCAAGAACTCAATCTTCCCCAAAATGAGCCTTCACAAATTATGAAGGTCCCTCCTTATCCAGACCAATCGGTAATCGAGAAACCTACCACCCGACGCGAATTTGACATTTTGAATGAGTTGAAAAATATTTGTGTCAAGATTCCCCTACTTCAAGCCATCAAAGACATTCCAATCTATAGTAAGGTAGTCAAATAATTGTGTATTGAGAAGCCAAGTAGGAAGCAAAAGGACCCTCCTACAGTACATTTGGTAGGATGACTCTCTGAGTACATATCAGAGCAACCAAAGCTAGCAAAGTATGGGAATCCAGGAAACCCCATAGTGACCATAACCATTAATGAGGTCTCCATCAAAAACACTCTCATCAACCTAGGGGAAACCATCAATGTTATGACTGCTACTACCTTGGAACAATTACAGTTACAACCTCTTCTTCAGCCTATCCCAACCATTTTGGAATTAGAAGATAAGACTAGGGTTATACCTGAAGGGATTTTAGATGATGTCATGGTTACTTTAGCCTCATGGGAGTATCTAATAGATTTCCTTATCATTCATTCAAAGGACCTTTCCAGAGGCCATCCCATTATTTTGGGAAGACCTTAGCTAGCCACAGTCAATGCATTTATTGGCTGTAGAGAAGGAGAAATGACCATCTCAAATGGTCTCTCTATCCAGAAGCTCACCATTTACCCTCCATCTCAACATATTATGGAGAATATATGGTGGCTTGAATGTCCATATGATAAAAAAGAATGGGAAGAACTCATATTTCCAAGTGACCATGCAAGGGCACTTCAGGAACATACACAAGAAAATGTGTTAAACCAGTTCAGTTCTGTTATCACATGTGTGGATTTTCCACAGTCTTTTCCCCAATTTGAGTACATGTTTGGGGAAGAATTTCAAGAACAATTAGACCCATCCATTTTGTCTTTGAAATCTTTTATTTTCAAAATACATGAGCCTTCCATGTCTTATACTATGCCCTATGAGATTAGTCCAGGGAAATTTTTACATATAAACTCCGGGCTAGATATAGACTAACATAAATAGTTAGTAGATATCCTTAAAGAACAAACATGAGCATTTTCCTGGGAATACACTGACATCAAGGGTATACAAGTTGACACATGCATCCATCACATATATACCCAGGGGTAAGTGACACATGTTAGGAAACCCCGGAGAAGAATGAACCCAACACTCAAAGATATAGTCAAGGAGGAGATTCAAAAGTTGTTAATGTCGGATTTATCTCTCCCATCTCTGATAGTAAGTGGGTATCCCCACTTGTAGTGGTTTCAAAGAAAGTGACCGCGAAATGGAGAATCTGTGTTGATTTCCGGGAACTAAGCAAGGTCACTCTGAAAGACTACTTTCCTCTTCCTTTCATTGACCAAGTTCTAGATACCTTGTCCAGAAAGAAGTATTTCTCCTTTCTAGATGGGTACAGTGGGTACAACCAGATTCTTATAGCACTCGAGGACCAGGACAATTCTACCTTTACTTGTCCGTGGGGAAGCTATGTCTATAGGGTCTTACCATTTGGATTGTGTAATGCTCCTGTGACATTTCAGCGAGCAGTACTAGGGATATTTTCCGATCTTATTCATGATTGTGTAGAGGTATACATGGATGAATTCACAGTCTATGGAAACACTTACCAGGAATCCTTAGACAACTTAGAAAAAGTCCTCATCAGATACCAAGAAATGAACCTATCCCTAAGTCATGAAAAATGCAAAATGTTGTTAACTGAAGGAGTGATTCTAGGAAATCATGTTTCATCTGAAGGAATAAAAGTCGATCCTGTAAATATTGAGTTCATTATTAGAATTCCAGCCCCCAAGAATCAGAAAGAGGTGAGAATCATTCTCGGACATGCCAGATATTACTGACGGTTTATTGAAAATTTTACAAATATTGTTGCACCTATGTTTGGATTATTGATAAAAGATGTTGATTTTGTTTGGACTGAGCAGTGCCAAACTGCCTTTGAAACCCTGAAAGCCAAGCTATCTGTGGCACCAGTTCTTAGAGGGCCCAATTAGACTCTCCCATTTCATTTATCCACGGATGCCTCCGACACTGTAATCGAAGGGGTATCAGGGAGGAAAGAAGACCGACAGTCCTATGCCATTTATTTTGTAAGCAAGAACTTGTCCTCTACCGAGTTAAAGTACACAGTCATCGAGAAAGAGTTCTTGGTAGTTGTTCATGCTATTAACAAGTTTTGTCATTACATTACAGGTTATGAAGTATTTGTACACACCAATCTTTCCGCCATTAGGTTCCTCATTAAAAAACCTATAACTAATGGCCGAGTGACTAGGTGGATCTTGTTATTGCAATAATTTAATATGAATGTACTTGAACGACCTGGAAATGATAATGTAGTAGCTGACTTTCTTTCCCGAATACAAAATGAGGATGATGATATCCCTATAGATGATATTTTCCCAGATGAGCAGCTCTTTTCCCTTTCTATCAATACCCCATGGTTTGCGGATATGGAAAACTCTCTGGCTACTAGGAAGTTATCGTCTCATTTGTCACCTCATGAAAAGCGGAAAATTATTACACAGAGTGCTCATTACTCTTGGGTTGGTCATGATCGTTTTTACACAGGTCCTGATTTGATTATTCGTAGATGTGTCCTAGAGGACAAGGTACCTGAAATACTATGAAGTTGTCATGATGGACCATGTGGTGGCCATTTCTCTGACAAACACACAGAATATAAGGTATTTCATTCAGGTTACTATTGGCCTAACATTTTCAAAGACGTTTCCAAGTATGTGAGAAGTTGTGATAATTGCCAAAGGATAGGAAGACCTACGTCATATGAAGAAATTCCTTTGCAGTCCCAAGTTATAACAAAACCCTTCAAAAAATGGGCCCTTGACTTTGTAGGACCAATTTCACCCATGTCCTGTAGGAAGAACTATATCTTGGTTTGTATGAACTATGTGACCAAATGGGTAGAGGCAAAAGCCCTATTCAGGGCTACAGAAAAGTTTTTTTGTTGAGTTTATCTATGAAGGAATCTATACCCACTTCGGTGTCCCTTGTGAAATTGTTACCAACCAAGGCACTCAGTTCACTTCCAAGATGTTGAAAGAGATAACAGATAAATATGGGATTAAACACTGTAAATCTTATTCATACCACCCACAAGCCAATGGTCAGGTAGAATCCACAAAAAACGTTTTTGAATCCATCTTGACCAAGACCGTTCAGTTACATCACCGAAATTGGGCTGATAGGCTCCCAGAGGCTTTGTGGGCGTATCAAACTACTTAGAGGAATACCACTGTACATACCCCTTATGAGCTAGTGTACGGGAAACAAGTACTTTTACTTATAGACTTCCAAGTAAGGACCTTCCGTATTTCCACAGAGTTAGGATTGAATCTGGATGAGGGTCAAAAGCAATGATCCCTACAACTAAATGAGTCTGATGAAATCCGGCAAGATGCCATCCAACAAACGATATTGGTCCAAAACCAGAGGGGCAAGTGGCATGACAAGTTTATTAATAAGAAGCACTTCCATCCTGGTGATTGGGCTCTGTTGTTTGATTCCCGATTCAAAACCTTCAAAGGAAATCTTACCACCTGTTGGTTGGGCCCTTATGAGGTACACATTGTATATGAAAATAGAGCTGTAAAAATTAAAACAATTGACAATGGACAAGTCTCCTTTGTGGTAAACAAACAACGACTTAAATTTTATCATAAGCCCATTTCCAGAGAAGATTTTCTACAGGTCATGTTAGTTGACAGGGCATTGGCCTTAGTATATGGGGAATCTCCCCCTTGTTCTTGAAAAGATTTTTAAAATATTTCCTACTATATATATGTAAATAGTTTTTGAATTTTGTTAATAAGGAAATTCTAGAGGTTTCTGTAAGTATTTATTTCACTAGGAGTACACAGTTTCAAGGATCTTTCTTCAAAACATTGTTATACTTAAATTTTGTGTCTGCTAAAGCATCAAATGAATATTGACTTACTGTAGTTAGCCATATTTTTGCAAACATTCTAATTTTTTAAGTCATTCTAAAGCAGTTGCTCTTGAAACTCTTCACCACTGTATAAGGATGTGATACCATAACTATCAAGCCTAGAGGTCTCTCATACAGTTTTTCCAAGAAACCTGAGTAAGTGAGTCAAGTGTCTTTATCAAAGAGTAACAAGGAAGTCTAATTAGTAGTTAGTCATGGAAACATCACAATAATTAGAGATACGTTTTTGTTCTTTCTCAATGGTACCATCCACTACACACTAAATAGTTTGATTATATCATATCTTTAGATAGGACACATCCACTTAAGTACCCCTTACATCAGGACAATCACTAAGTAATATAACGAAAATTCATCCTCTAACATAAATACCATCCCAATTAAAAAGAAAAAGAAAGAAAAAGTTGTTTCAGAGTTGTTCCCCCATCTTCTTGCATAAGCAATCTTATACTAAAATCTTAAAGGATGGAGGGCCAGTCTCTGAGGGTTTAAGAGGCTAACCCATTGGGATACTGAACAGGTCTGCTGGCAGCGGGTACCAGCCTATGGTATGACTAGGTAAACCCACTAGAGTACTGAACAAGCTTGTTGGCAGCGGGGCATTCTACTTAGCGAGGATGATGATCTGACAAAAATAAATCATAAATGTAAACTTGTCCTAATGTACGACATTACTTGCAGACAAAGCTGACATGAAGTATGTGTGGTTAAGCTAATGTTAATGAATCTCATCAACTTTCCATTGCGAAATGAATCTAAGACTATCTTGAAACTCTCTTTCTTACCTCTTCTTATCTATATATAGGATCTCTTATCCTATAGGTGGGGCCATCTCCTAACTATCTCGTCAGACCAATCTGTGAAATTTCATCTTTACACTTGACATACTATAAATATTCGGCTATTGGGGGATACTGACTAGTTTCCTATACTTTTGATTGTGAGGTGTCACAATACTTAAGTGTGGGGGAGGGGTTCATGAGCTGACAAATGATCATTGCCTAGAGAAATGAGTCTTTGCAAGAATTCTTGTATTATTACCATGATACAGGTTATTACATTGATAGTCATGCTATTTTTTTCTTAACTCCTATATGTTATAAATTACTGAACTCATGCTTAACAGACCACTCTTTTTTAGTTATTTAACAAACCACTCTTTATTGGTTATCTTCCATTACAAGTTTCATATTGTAGGTTTGACAACACATGTTTTATGTTTGTTATAACCTGTTCATTATAGGTTTTGACATTATATGCCATATGCAAGAAGAATGAGTGAGCATGGAGCACTCTGCCTCTTCTTATTAACCACTGTGGTTGTCAAAAGCACTTCAAAATTGCAGGCTATCCATTATAAGAGGCGAAAATTCACTTAACACAAGGTTACCAGATGAAGTACCGTATGAGGTACCGAATGAGATACCATATGACATGTCGTTTGAAGTGCCATACACACCAGTAACTGTCCTAGATTCCAGGAAACCAGAATTCAATTCCATTCAATTATATTTGTTGTAGGCATTGATTAAAGATGATTCATATGTTTATGATCAAATGTCAAAGTCAAAAGTCTTGGACATTGATCTAAATAAGCACCATTACATTGCCCAAAAATCTTGCCATCACATTCGAATTTTCCACACATGGTAACTCATGCACACATGTGGGCAACATACTCCACCATAAGAGCATCCAAAATCGGCTAGGTAGTCTATTATCTCATTTTCCCTTGCCAATTGTTCTCCTATTCATTAAGAAATTGTGCCCAACCTTTGCCATCTCATCCTCTATCCAAAAACACATTCAGCCTGTGCGAAATCCATGCCACTGCTTGGCTCGATTTCTCCCTTGCTTGGTGAATCTAACCTCTGTCACAATGCCCATGAGATACGAACCCTCCTCCTATGCAGACTTGTTTTCCATTCTAGAATTCGCACAGTGCAGAGAAGTGTTTCTGGGTGTTGGCTGGGCGCCATTTCTGTCTAGCTTGCAGGGCCATGATGAAGGCCTCTATATGCAATTTGAAGCTAGTTTTGATGGTAAGAGAACACATGTAGGGTATCTCACCTTTGGAGTTACAGAAGAGTCCATTTCTGTTGCAACAAAGCTCCCAAGAATGGGAGATAGATGGTTCAAAAATCATCAATTGTCGCGCTCAAGTTACAACACGGTGTTTAAGCTCAAATTCGAGAGCATTTCAGGAGCGAAAGGGTATGCTAAGGAGTGGATAAAGGCAGAATTGGTTAACCCCCTCATCATCATCACAAGG
Organism: Picea engelmannii; assembly: GCA_009831015.1. NCBI lineage: Eukaryota > Viridiplantae > Streptophyta > Pinopsida > Pinales > Pinaceae > Picea > Picea engelmannii. Next base: position 533,982 of record ML778610.1, read on the forward strand.
TTAATTACATGTGAAGGTAGATACTCCACCTTCAAAGTTTGTCATTTTAGATTGCTGGCTCATTTTCTGTTCAACAAACCCTTAAACTTCCCCTTCTATTTTCTCAAAATCTTGGAGAAGATGTCCTCTCAAGTGAGGAAAAATGTGACTAATCTTCACAATAGTCTCTTCCACCATGGCTTGATCAATCTCCTTTTTCTAGCTGAGTTAGAGAAATAGGGGCAAAATTGGGATGCATTTATCTACCAATTTGCAAACCCTCACTTGACAGCTAAGACCGACAAAAAGCCACTTAGGCTAAAAACTATCTCTTCATCAAAGCCTCACTCTCCAAGAACTCCAAACTCCCTTGCACAAACCCTGTCTTTATCAGAACAATACCAAAATATTTTGTATATCCCTACTTCTTCATCGGGTAAAAAGACCAAGAGCAAAGACCAAAAGAAGCCTATTGTTGACCCCCCAATGCCTTCACTCTCTCTTGATTCTACACCTAAAAATCTCCAAGAAGTAATGCAACAAGACTTTCCCATCATTCCTACAAACAAGAGGGGAGCCAATCGATTTGGTAAAGGACCCTTTTAGAAGAGTACCCGGAACACAAGAATTAAACCTTATGCAAAGCCTCCACCTACTTTGGATCTGATCCAAGTATCCTTCGACCTTGAGAGTCCTCATAAGAAACTCAGGGAAGTCTCTGCAGATGGATTAGAGCCACTAAGGAAAAAAAAATCAGAACCTACCTCACCTTACCGATCTCCCATCACTCGTACGTCACCCATGCCCATTCTAGATCCTAAAACTGATAGATTATCCACATCCCTCAAAGCATCTAAGACTTCCCCAGAGATCATCGATTCTGTCGCAACTATAGAGGAGATACAAAAAGAAAACCATCAACTTCTCCAACAGTTGGAAGAGAGGAAGACAATAGATGTACACCTTCATCATGAAAATGCATTCCTTTAGGAAAAGGTTAACTCCCTTCAGAAGTTGGTTGATGAAATGACTAAATCTAACCATAGCCTCAGAGCACAATTAAAGCAACACAAGAGGCATAAAGCTAATCCTACACAACAAGAAAGAGAGGCTTCCAAAGCTGGTCCTCCTCAGCAAGCCTAGTTCCAAGGGGTAACTTCTTTTTTATTGCAGTGGGACCTACAAAATCGTAAGTGTGGGGGTAATGTTGGGCCCGAGATATGATCATTTTCATGATGGTTATTATGCACTTTTTCCATATGTATATATGTGTTTTTCATCTTTTGAAGGATCTTTTTGAAGAATTTGATGATAAAATGGTATGATCAACATAAGGTACGTGTAATTCATGCTTAATGATTCTATCAAGTTTAATTCATCATGTTCTATGATTTCTAAGAGTTAATTCATGTTTTTCTGCTATTACAAGACAAAATGCACCATGTTTCCAGTTCCAGCACTTGATCCGGCACTCGTTCCAACACTCGTTCCGGTACCCGATCCGACACTCATTCTAGCACTTAGTATTGCACAAAAACGCAAGGCGAGTTGGCGGTTATGGCATTGTCGGCCAGTGATGGACAAATCGGGCACATGGGTTTTCTTCATGATTTCCCCCTCTAGCTACTAAGCTCCAGACATCTCAGTTTTAGTTGTCCAAAGAAGGTGATTACTGGCTTGCTCTGTTTTGTCAATTAGGGCATCATTTATTGTATTTTTCCGAAATTAGAAGTGGTTCGACCCTCCTATGGTTGACCACTTGGGTTGTAAGATTATAAATACTGATAGGATGGTCATCAGATTGTTAACCAAGTAGCATAAGCATTAGAATTCTCAGAAAAACAATTTTGTTTTGTTTTGAGTTTTACATTCCCATAATTGTGCCAAAACTGCATTTTCAAGCTTTCATGGTGAATTCGGCCTGTTGAAGTTCGTGGTGTGCTTGTAGGAGGTAACCACGATTCACTGGGGGGCCCACCAGTAGTCTGGTGATTGTTCTTATGTTTATTTATGTATTTCTTAATTTAAATTTCTCTTTCTTACTTCCTGTATATGCATGTTTTTATTTAATTAATTAGTTTAATGTAGCTTACCGTTTTACTTCTCTTTTGTAGGTTAGATGATGATATGTGTTAGCATGCGTTGATTTTGTAGATTAGAAAAGGCTTGCAAGTCTCCATACTAACTCCATATGCAATTATATGTTAGATTATGTTTGATTTATGATTTTATTGTTAAAGTTTAAAATAGAGCTTCGATTAGAAGAGTTTAATTTGGATTTTCTTCTGACAATGATTGATGGATCGGTAGATTTACTTCCAGTTTTTATAGTTTTCTTATCTTAGTTTTACATAGATTTCATTTACTTAGTTATTGGTTAATGTAATTGTCAATTTACTTATTAATATCATAGTTTAATTTTTGTTTTTAATTCATTTTATTATCATAGTTTGAATGGTTAAAATAGACATAGTATAGTTTTATTTCATGCAATTTCCTTCCATAGATTAAAATTAAATTAAATTTTTTAGTTAAATGATGATGATCTCGTTATGTTGTTGATGGTTTATACATGAATATACAGGGTATTTAACATTATTTTTGTCATGGCTAAGTTTTCATTGGATTGTTTAATCCATACCTTTCATTTTTCCATTGAGATTAGTGTTGAGCTTATACCATTGGAATTATCCTTTGTTGTCAAATGCCATCGAGATATTATCTGACATTGAAGACATTCATGCAACCACCAACATTATATTTGAGTGTTTCATATATTAAAGATAGTTTCTTGCTTTTGTAGATTAGAAGAGATAGTTTCTTGCTTTCATAGATTAAGATAAAAGTTTTATTGTTGTTATAGGTTAGATAGACTTTGGGTTGATAGATTAGATAGTAATTTTCTTGTCATAGATCAAGAATTAATGGTAGCCTTTATTTCTTTCAATAAAATAGATTTCCTTTCATGCAATGCATTGAGCATTTAGATTTCCTTTCATGCATTAGAAATAGTTCTGCATTAGGCATTTAGTCCACTTGCCTCTTAGACTAGATAGTTGTTCAATGAGAAGTCTTTGCTTACTTGTCTATTTGTTTTAGTTGTTTTTTCTTACTTTCTCATTTTCTTTAGTAGGTTAGTTAGGTGTCTTTTCTTACTTGTCTATTTTCTTTAATAGGTTAGATAGGTGTGTTTTCTTACTTTCTTATTTAATTTCTTTCATAGGGTAGTTTCTCATTGAATGTAGGTTGGCAAGTTAAAGAAGTTTATTTTGTCATTTTCTTATTATGCTTAGTCGTTTGATTTTGCTTATTGTTGAACTAGTTTGCTTTACATAGATTTTTCATTTGCTTTCTTAGGAACTATCCATCGACCCTTGGCCCAAAAGTACTTAGGTTATCTAGTTTCATTTTGCTTAGTAGGATTTGCTCATTAGATAGTTTTTCTTGAGTAGATTAGCCTTAGATAACTTCCTTCATTAGTTAGACTATACGCCTACCATTCCTTCTACCTTTGGCATATATTTTCCTACAACGCTAAGTTTACTTACCTCGGGTTGACAATTTAATTGAGGGTAGTTTAGTGTCTTTTTAGTACATATAAATCAACTAACATCCTCCACATGACCAAGGTCCTAGAGAGAAGGGGGTGTGTGACCAAATACTTGAAAAAAATGGTTTTAAAACTTTATATTTGGATCTTTAATGATTTGCATCTTGTTATAATGGGATGTTTTCCCATTTTTTAGGATCTGTAGCCCTTTTTGAGGCCAAATCTTGGGAGGAAGTTCGGAGGTGAACCCCAACTCAAAATATATATAAACCAAGTGTTTTTGACAATCTAATGGGTTCAGACCAACATAATGTTGAAGTATTTGTGAAGCTAAAGCCATTTTTATGTAGGGAATATGTTGAGGAATCAAACTTTGGAGGCCATTTCCGGTAGCTACGCTCAACCTTTTTCAGTGGCGTCAGTTGTGTTGGATTCCCAAGGTAGATAAGAGCATATAAATACTATTTTTTAATCCATTTGATGTACTTATAATGTATTTTTGAATCATTGAATATTAATAAGAANGGCATTATGGTTTGTTGTTCTTAGTGATTATTTTTTGTTTTGCATTATTTATTATGGGTGAAACATTCTTTCATTAAATATTCTTCTTCTCTTCATTTTCTCAATGGTAAATCAACTCATGCATAAACTTAACGATAGTATTTAAGAGATCAATTTTGGATCAAGTGGTATCAGAGTAGGTTGAAAATTGGTTGTTTGAGTTTGCATGATTCCCAAGGAAAAGATAATTCATGGTGAAGAAGATCTTGTAGAAGGAGATCCTGAGATTGGATCAAGAAAGAGGACATCTCAAAGTTAGAAGATGGCATCGGAAGAAGGACTATCTTTAAATGAAATAGAGTTTCAAAGAAATTTCTTTGCCATGTCGGAGATTGTAAAATTGTTGTATGATGATTACTTGGAATGGAAGAGACCGACTCAAGGGGAATCTTGAAAGAAAGCCAAAAGTGAAGAAAGAGAGTACCCTCCAAAATATCCTCCTTCACCTCCTTCATCTCCATCTTCTTCTTCTTCTTCAAGTACAAGTTCAAATTATACTTCTTCAAGAAAACATTCTCATAAACATAGGCCTGATATGCCATTACTTAAAATCAATGTAAATTTTTTTTTTCCTATGTATGATTGTGAAGTTAATGCTAAGAAACTTGAAAACTAGGTTAGATAGATGGAGGTATATTGTAATGTGAAGCAAATCAAAGATGAAGCAACCGAAATAAAATTGGCATAGCTTCATCTTGAAGGCACAACTCTCATCTGGTGGAAAAGTAAGATGAAACATGGAACTCAACAAGTTGGTAATATTTGTTGGCCCTTGACCAAGTTTTGAGGATTCTTAGTCATGTTTGACCTAATTTTGGGACTTCGATAGGTTGTCGAAGGCAAAGCGCAAGACAATGTGGAGATCATGGGATCTCAACCTCTTTTAGGTATTTTTGGATTTCGGGCTTATGTAATGGCTATGGGAATGTGAGCTCATGGGTTTACCCATGTTTAGGCCCGATTTTGTAATATATATAAAAGACTAGGCGATGTAATGAGGAGTAAGTTGCGAGTGTGCTAAGTGCTAGAGTTTGATCTATGTGATCAAGATTTGTAAGTGCTTTGTGCATACTGTGTGAGGCTTGTAAGGATAGTGCAAGTAACTGTAAGAGATTGTGTAAAGGATTGGTGTTGTACCCTAGCTAGAAGAAAAAGGATCCGATGGAGTGTGTGCAGATCTCCTGTGTTCTGTGGAGTGGGACTTGGATGATATGTGCCTATAAGAAGCTTCAACAAAGATAATAAAGAAGACGAAGAGTTGGTGGACGTAGCCCCACGGTGGGGTTGAACCACGTACATGTTGTGTTTCTCTTCTTTGTGCCATGTATTGATGTGTTTATAAATTAACTTCCTTAGTGCTTTGATGTAGATGAATGGTAGATAGATCTGTTGATTCTTAGTGCTTAATAATGTGGATGGATGTTAGATCTGACTTATGTACATATGATTAGTGCTTAAATACCTTAGATATGAATGAATACTATGATACTCTGTAATTAGGGTTTAACTGACCTGTAACTAAGAATTGGATATTGATGAATGTTAACTGTTGAGTGCTTTGTTAAGTGTTAGAATCAAAGATTTGTGTCCCACCTAATGTTGGAGACACTCGATTCCTGCAACCATTCCTGCCTCTACCTTGGTTGAGACTTCATCTTCTTCGCAAGCATTGCCAAAAGCACTGATAGTTAGGGTTTTTTTGGTGCGTTGTTGTAGAGTTGAACCCTGGGTCTTCCCCTATGCCAAAAAATGGTTTTGTTGCCAGGACCCGAAACTATGATTGCTGAGAACTGAGGAAGAAGAAGCTTTGTGAAAATATCTTACCTGAAACTGTGATTACTAGGAACTAAGGAATAAGAATATTTGTGCAAATATCCAACTTGAAACTGTAATTGTTGGGAACTGAGGAAAAATAAACTTTGTGTGAAGATATGACCTGAAATTGTGAAAGCTTTGTGCGTAGATCTGTCGCTCTAGTGCGCATTATTCTACTCGATCTATGAAGATTTGTACTAATAAAAGAGGTCTGATCTGAGGAAAAGAGGTAAGATCTAAATGCTTTGTGCTCTGATAGAGGTAAGAATAGTGAAAAATTTTAGATCTGAATGCTTTGTGCTGTAATAGAGGTAAGAATAGTGAAATTTTTTAGATCTAGAAGCTTTGTGCTCTGCTGAAGATATGATTAGTGGAAATGTTTCTTTCTAAAAGTATGGATCTAGGTATGTTTGATAAGATTTGTCCTAGCTTGAAAACTAGGGCATTGATAGAAGAAATAAGATTTGATATGAGTAGATCTGATAATAATAATGAAAGATATGTTATACCTATGCATAGAAAAAATGTTTGGACTAACAAATGGATGCAGGATCCTAGAAATAATTTTTTGCAAGTTAGCTACCATGATCCTAGCGCGCAGTACAAGAAAGGATGGGGATAAGTTAAAAGAAAGAGAGGATTAACCCTTTGTTATAGTTGCAGAAGACCGGGACATATGGCTAATGAATGCCTTGGTAGAATATCTAGTTGTCTTTGTTCTAGAGCTATGGACCATGAAGTTTTGGATTTCCCTAGAATGATTGCTAAGGTTGAAAGAATGAATATGAACCAACAAAACCCTAAGGAAGATCCAGAAACTGATATTATGGAAGAAACACAGAAAGAATCAGAGAAAGTATTGCTACAAATGAAAGAAACCCTGAATGACCACCAACATATCATCTTATCAGAGATCTACAATGAAAAATAGTTCATTGAAATAAGAATATGAGATTTTGACATTGACTTTGTTATGGATGAGGAAACATAGGTGAATATCATGACAGAAATAACTTGAGAACTTTTAGGGGAGCATTCTATGATCCCTTCATTGAGAGGAATAGGATTATTTAGAGGAAATATGATAACCATATGTGGAAGACTTACCGAGATATCTATGAGTGTTCATGGAACTTTGACATAGGAAGATTTTGAGGTTGTTAAATTTATTGAGAACACCGCTCCATTTACTATGTTACTAGGAAAACCTTGGATCAAGAAGGACCAAACTAGAAGGAAAGAAGAATAAGTCTTAGAACAAAAGAATCAAGAGTTGAGATATTTCATGACTAGGAGGATCACACACTTGATTGAAGAACAAGAGAACCGAGTAAAGCTATTTAAAACCAGAGACTTGGATGTCGAAGTGGGAGGAACACTACAAGATCCATAGAAGACTGAAGTACCTACTCCAAATACAAATGAATTATTACCCCTAATACCTATAAAAGGATATCAACAACGTGAAGTTACTCTACCAAACGAAGATAAGAATCATAATGGAAAAAGGAATACCGAGACGAAGCTCACCAGAGAGAAGGCTAGAAAACTAAGTAAGAAGAGAGCTAAGATCAAAAAGTTATAGAAGGTTCCAGAGGGAACTTCGCAGAAGGAAAATTTACAAAACTGGAACTTTGCTGGGATGTCAGAACATTGTCACATGGCACTTCACCATGGCAAAGCAATATAGCCGTTGGGAACAATATAACCATTAGAACAATACTCCGAATGGGTAGAAAGGAATTTATGGTCAGAATGATCGCCACTATACCATTGGGACCACGCTGTAATGGACAGAACTGAATTAATGAAGGTCTCTTTTCCATTGGAAAGATCTGTTACTTTGTTTTCTACTTATTCCGTCGACTGTTGCACCAAGAACACTTTTGTGAATTGTATCGAAGAGAACTCATTGCTAACGCACTGTGATTAGTAAGAACCACACCAGTTCTATTGTTTTGCACACACATTCATCCATCTGATCTAAGCATGTATGTCGGACGAGCTCAGCACCAAGGAGAAAATTGTTGAAGAAGTTATCATTGATCTCATGGACGAGAAAGTAATGTATGCAAGTATTCAAGTGTCCTCGATGAGAGGAGTGAAAGCCTCTCTGTAGACCTCCCATGGATCCGGACCATCCCGAGTCATCACAAAAAAGAGAACCAAGCACAGAGATGACCTAGAAAATGCGAAGCTAATCTCAACCATATTTCTCGACTACATCCTACCTTTTCCCGACATGGTGAGTCGTGACAGTGTTCCAAGAGATTTCGAGTACACCATGGTTACTGCATACCTCCCAAAGGGGATACACATAGTAAGAAAACAACAAGACAAGATCGGAGAGTTTAAGTTCAACGACTTCAACCTCGGAGATCACAAGAAATATAGTATGATCACCCCATATAAATACTTGACCAAGACAAAGGGGAAGAATTCCAAGATAATCCCCCAGCCATGGATGATGAACCTCATGCAGTCCACCCTGTTAAATCTAATGAAAATCCCACACTTTGGAAGCCGCCAAGAATTTAACGCCTATGTCAAGCTACTACTTTCATGTTACCATGGCGGCTACTTATGGCTCGACCGTCGTATAATAGTAGACCTGATGATAATCCATAGGATCAAAGGAGAGTATGAAAGGACACGATCCATAGGAATTCTATCCAGGAAAAGCTACAGATCGCATTCTAGTATAGAAGATCAAGGATACATACAATGATGTTGAGAAGGGGATGTGAGGCTACATGGTAGCCTCTGTCTAGAATGACGTAGTGTGCCTAGCCTCCCAGTTAATAGCTGGAACGTTAGTAAGGAATAACATACCTATGCAGATCACAAGCTTTGTCATTGACCTTGCAGGGAAGTGCGTAGAAGGCCTACAGATGAACTGGGTGAAGTACCTAGTTAATCATCTTGAACTAGACTGTCGTGAAGCACAGGATTAGAGCTACGAGTTTCAATTTAGCTAGTTCTAGATCCTCATCGCCTTTGTTGCCTAGGAGATACTAGAAGGTGTGAACTTCCCAGATATTGAACCGTTCGAGCCGCTTGATGCAAAGTTCACCACACTCTGGTACTCGAGTGATATGAAAAAACAATGGAAGTCGAACGCTATTTTTCACACATATTACCTTCAGCTAAAGAGATCCATCGAAGTTGAACCTCGCATGACTCTGAACACCCTACAGAGGTTCCGACACCTGATGAAGTTCTACACAGATCGACACTTAATCTACATTACCGCACGAGTAGATGAACATAAGGAGAATCTTTAGTCGTACTACAAACTCATGGAAGAGGACCTTGAGGAGATCACTAAGGACTGGTTCGCAGACATCCTTCTCCCCCCTGACCCTACAGAGATGTCTTACCCTGAACTAGATAGCCCAGAGGCCACCCACAAAGAAAAGAACACACCCGAAACAAGCAGAAGGAAGAAGACTGAAGAGGTCCAAGACATAAGCAGTGCCTCAGGAAAGACTGCTTCAGTATCACCTGAACAAGGGGGTGATGACGAAGTGGAAGAGATAAATGGCAAAGAAGTTGAATAGAAGCAAGGCAAAGTAACATCGCCCAGAGATGAGACCGATCCCTTGAATCATAGGAAGGTTTCTCCCCCAAAACCTTATTCCCGAAGGAAATCCAGAGCCATCGTGACCAAGATGAAGACTGTACTCACTACTGATGATTTTGACTTCATCATAGCTGCCTAAAATGACGCTTCATTGGAAATCATGGAGAAACAAGAGGCTAAGAAGGAGGAAATGTATGAAAAAATTAAGGTTGAATTTTGAGGGGTACAACAGGCCCTTCAGTCCAGTCGCACAGTGTCCATTGCACCCCTACCATCAGGAGAACCAGATTTGGGAGATGAGCTAGCTCAACTCTACCGACTATCTTATGCGATCGAAGCTCACCTTCGTCGTGCATAAGAAGAAAAAGAAAAATCCACCCATGCCTTGAAGCAAGTGAAAGGTGTAATCGTAGAACAATGTAGAGTTGCAGAACATAAGAAGGTTTCTCTCTATGCAAAGTTTGAAGAAGAGAAAGCACAGATGCAACAAGAAAAAGAACAGTTGCTCGCATAGCAACTCGAAGTGAAAGAAGCAGTCAACAAAGAACTCCACTCTATGATAGGATTAGAACCATAGGTAGAAGACCGAGTCATGCATCAAGTAGAGAAGCTCGTAGAAGCTATCCAACAACTACAAAAATGAAAAGTATAGTTACAGCTCTGCACAGTGCCTGACACCCCGCAAGATGTAAGGGATCAAAGAGAAGAAACCGCTTGAAGCGCAGTTGAAAGAATAAAAGTACTTTCCATGGAATGCTAACAACTGAGTGGTCCCAGTGCCCAAACTTATGAGAGACTCACTAAAAATCCAAAATTGAAGGAACTGGAGTCACAACTCTAGGAAATGAAGTATCAAGCAAATACAATACAGGCGCAGTTGAAGCCCCTGTCAACTATGGAAAGAATGAAGCGATCCCAGGAGTAGCACACCACCCAGCAGTAGGTGCACACCATTTAGAGAATATTTATGGAAGTAACTCAAAGGCTCCAACTTGTATAGGATGAGAGTTGACAAATGTTCACAGAGATCGAAGGCTAAGGAGCAGAACTGGAGCAAGTCATCACTGTAGTTGAACAACACCTAGAGGGACCTGTCAACAAAGTAGTCATCCAAGAGTTCGTTGAATAGGAGGTCAAGGCACAACAACAAGTCAAAGAAGTTCGAGCCATGCTCGAGGATTTTGAAGAAAAACTAATCATATCAGAGTGACTCGAGACGAGTCATACATGAGTGTTGGGGGCTTGTTGGCCCTTGACCAAGTTTTGAGGATTCTTGGTCATGTTTGACCTAATTTTGGGACTTCGACAAGATGTCGAAGGCAGAGCGCAAGAAGAAGTGGAGATCGCAAGATATCGACCCTTTTAGGGATTTTTGGGTTTTGGGCTTATGTAACGAGTATGGGAATGTTTTCCCATGGGTTTACCCATGTTTAGGCCTGATTTTGTAATATATATAGAAGACTAGGCGATTTAATGAGGAGTCAGTTGAGAGTGTGGTAAGTGCTAGAGTTTGATCTATGTGATCAAGAGTTATAAGTGCTTTGTGCATAATGTGTGAGGCTAGCAAGGCTAGCGCAAGTAACTGTAAGAGACTGTGTAAAGGCTTGGTATTGTACCCTAGCTAGAAGAAGGAGGATCTGGCAGAGTACACACAGATCTCTTGTCTTCTGCGGAGTGGGACTTGGATGTTATGTTCTTGTAAGAAGCTTGACCAAAGATAATAAATAATACAAAGAGTTAGTGGACGTAGCCTCAGGGTGGGGGTGAACAATGTACATGTTGTTTTTCTCTGCTTTGTGCGATGTATTGATGTGTTTATATGTTAACTTGCTTAGTACTTTGATGTAGATGAATGATAGATGGATCTGTTGTTGCTTTTTCTTATTAATGATAGTAAATGTTGGATTTGACCTATGTGAATGTGCTTAGTTCTTGAATCTACTAGATCGGATTTGTTTTGTCGTGCTAAGTGCTGCTAGATTCTAGATCTGGTTGAATATTGAAATGCTCTGTAATTAGGGTTTCATCTATGAAGTAGATATTGGCTTAATGCTGATAAACTGTAATTGCTAAGTTCTTTGATAAGGTGTTATAATCAAAGATATGTGTCCCAGCTAAGGTTGCAGACAATGGAGTCCTGCAACCACCCCTTCCTCTACCTCGGGTGAGACTTCATCTTCTTCACAGGTGTTGCCAAAAGGGCCGGTAGTTAGGGTTTTTTTGGTGCGCTATTGTAGCGTTGAACCCTAGGTATTCCCTTGTGCCAACAATATATTTCCATCATGGAATGATTTTGTTTCCACACTTAGAAAAGAGTTTTATCCATTGGGATACAAGGAAAAGGATTTAATTGAATGGAAAATAATTAAGCTAAGAAAAGGACAATCAGTGCAGAAATATACAGATGAATTTTGTAAGATGGATTTGATGTTAGATGTCTCATTGACTAAAGGAAAAGGAAAAGTGAATGGGAAGACAAAAAATTCAGCGACAATGAAGGAAGAGAATCTCTCTCGCAAGCATTGCAAGAAAGAAGGGCGTGCTGATGAGAATTTTTGGAAATTGCACCTAGAGAAGAGACCGAAGTGGTTCAAAGAGAGGAAAGGGAGGAAAAAAGTTGAAACAACAACATGGACAACAGACTTGGGGTCAGATTCCGATGATGAGTCTAAAATCACAATAGTTGGTTTGACAGGTAAAATTGGTGATGTTTTTTATTCAACAATTAAGTTGTTTCATATAAGGCTCACAATGAAACATACTAAGATTGATACATTGATATATAGTGGATCTCAATCAAACTTAATTTCAGAAGAAGTGGTTAAGCAATTGGGATTAAAAACTAAGATGCATCACAAACCCTATTCACTAAATTGGATAAGTAAAGAACACAAATTGCCCATAACAAAGCAATGTATCATAAAATTTTCAATTACATATAAGTATGTATATGAAGTAATTGCTAGAAACATGTGGAATGGTCTTAGAAAGCCCTTATTTATATACTCGCAAAGAAATATTCTACAGGGAACATAATCTATATCACTTGTTTAAAACGGGAACTAAATATGTTGTACATGCTCATCATATAAAAGCAAATCAATCTCTTCTAACAAGGGAACAATTAAAGAAGGCAACTTATGTAAACAATAAACCAAGTAATTGTGCCAAGTAAAGCAGTTGATATTAAGCATGAACATGAGATGGTTGTAGGATGGGACTTCAATCGTACTTTTCTTCAAGATAAGTTAATGTCGTGCAAGCCCGTCAAACATATTGGTTCTTTTTCAGTCATATTTTTTATGTTATCATTGCTAATGTTTTCTACATGGATGGTAGTGGATTCAGTAAGATCTGAACGAGTTTAAATGGCTAACAACATGCTTTCAGTTTTCGTGGATATTATGAAATTGATTATGATGCGACAGGTGCACATGAAAGAGTTTAAAGACAAAGGACAAGTGGGGAGGCCTATTCCACACTTGATGACTGGTTAATATCCTTTTGGAGGAGCAAAAGGTCTTAGTGGGGAGGAATGATCCAAAATGGATCCAGGAAGGTCAAAATTTCAAAGTTATGAGAATCAGACGAAACCAATGCCATCGTGTAGGACTCATCATGCTAATTATGAAAGTATGTTTTTTCCAAAAGAGGACATCGTATGCGAAAGTTATCGCATTCTGAACTTTTTCCCAAACATTAAAAAAAAGTCAAAGTTAATAGTCAGAGGTCGTATTGTTGATGACAACAGTATGTTAGCATGATGTGGTAGATGATGTCAGCATGATGTCATGATGATGTCATCATGTTGACGTGGCTACACCAAGAGGTGACACATGTCATGCATATTTGGTGTTTTCAGGGATGAGTTGGCACAGTATGGATTCGACACATGAAATGTACAGACGCTGACCTAGAAGTCCATATGATGATGTGGCTCAGTGACATTCTGACATGTGGTAGGGTATGAATGACATGTGGTAGTGATGCGGAAATATCCAGATGTGACATGTGGTAGGTATTTTGACTGTCTAGGTGAATTGGCAAGGTGACTGGATCGATGCGTCAGCAGTATGAGAAAATCATAGGGTGACACATGGACCAATCACAGGGTGCCATGTGTGTTGAATGTGCAAGTGAGTTTTCAGGGCGGCTGGACCGATGTGTCAATAGTATGAGAAAATTATAGGGTGACACATGGCCCAATCACAGGGTGCCACATGGAAACTCGGAAGAGGCCAATGAGGGCTGGTTCAAAAAAAAAAATTCACTCTGTGAGACTCGAACCACGAGCCTATTCTCTTGCAACAGTTTCACCAAAGAGTGCTAACCACCCGAGCTACCTCAAGACTTGTTTTGACATATGGTAGATATTATATTTATGTTGAGATACCATGGGCTTTGGTGGATAAGCACTCGGTCGACCGAGCTAACTCGCCAACCAAGGTGCATAAGACTAGGAGTATGGACCGGGGTTGTCATACTAGTGCGAGGCCATATGACACTCACACAGGACCGAGGGTGGAGGTTTAGGGGCGCGAACATTTGGCTCCTGGCCACATGGCATCTACACATGACCAGGGGCCTGGAGAGAAGGGGGCGCATGCCAAAATACTTGCATAAAGTGGGTTTAAAACTTTATATTTGGAAATTTAATGATTTCCAGCTTGTTATAATGGGATTTTTTTCCATTTTTGAGGATCTAGAGCCCTTTTTGAGGCTAGATCTTGGGAGGAATTTGGGAGGTGAACCCCAACTCAAAATATATATAAACCAGGTGTTTTTTGACATTCCAAGGGGTTCATAACAATATAATGTTGAAGTATTTGTGAAGCTTAAGATATTTTCATGTAGGGAATCCATTGAGGAAGTGAACTTTGGAGGCCATTTCTAGGAGCTACACTCAACCTTTTTCAATGTTGTCAGTTGTGATGGATTCCTGAGGTCAAGAAGAAAACAACCAAACCAATTTGTAATCCATTTGATGTACTTTTAATGTATTTCTAAAGAATTGAAGATTAATAAGAAATTCTCCTTCACTAAGACAAAGGCCTGGATAAATAGGCAACTTTGCCGAACTCCGTTAATAATCTTGGCGTTTTGATTTGTTGTTCTTAGTGCTTATTTGATGTTCTACATTATTTATTATGGATGCACCATTATTTGATTAAATCTTCTGCTTCTCTTCAATTTATCAATCGTAAATAAACTCATGCATAAACTTAACCATAGTCTTTAAAAGATCAATTTCAGATCATAGACCCATCTGCATATGAGAAGTTTCCTTCCTGAAGGAAGGGGAACCAGATCCTAAGTATGGTTCTCAAGAAGGGAGTTGTACTCCTTATGAATGGAGGATTCTCAAAAGGAGTTTCCAGTAGCCTCACCATAAGACTGTGGATCTGAAGAATGAACCAAGAAAAAATGCATGGGTGGCAATGACTCGGCGGATGTGGGTTCAAATCATATCAATTCCTCCTAGTATCATATGGATCCCCAACAAGATATGCTACATCCTAAAGAGTAGTCTGGGCCCACTTGGGCCTCGTCTCTAGCTCCACATCTGCATGTGCATGCACTAAATCTGCATCTGACTATACTAACTCTATATCTGGATAATCTAAATCCTATGAATTAGAAATATCATCTGAAGAATATTCGACATGTTCATGCTCATCATCCATGACATGTGGAATAAAAAATGTCTATGCATGCGAATATCGAGGTACATGCGAGACACTTTCCTTGAATTTCACACTACGTTCAATGATGAGCCAATTTGAGGAAAGATCAATGAATCTGTATCCCTTCACACTATTGGGGTATCCAACAAAAATTCACTCTATGCTCTGTGAATCAAGTTCCTTCCTCTTCTTAGAGGGAATCTTGGCCCATGTATGTGAACTGAAAATACAAAAGTGGTTCACTTCTAGTTTGAGGCCACTCCAAGCCTCGTACGGGGTCTTATCCTTGACAAATATATGGGGAGATATGTTTTGTATGTAGGTTTCACAATTAAGTGCTTCGGTCCATAATCTCTATGGAACTGACTTTGCATTTAGCATGCAAGATTCAATCTCTTTTAGAGATCTATTTTTTCGCTCAACAACTTCATTTTGCTATGGAGTATAGGGAACTATGTGTTGCAACTCAATCCTCTCCTCATGAAAAATATTATGTATCTCATGATTGACATACTCTCCCCTTTATCTTTTTAGAGGAATTTGATTGTCTTTCATGATTGTGTCTCAACAAGGGCTTTGAAATATTTGAGGTGTTGAAATACCTCTAATTTTTTCCTAAGAAAGAAAATCCATGTGAAACGTGAGAAATCATCAACAAAAATGAGAAAGTACCTTTATTTACTGATTGATGGATGTGGAAAAGGGTGCATGATGTCACTATTGATCATATCTAAAGGAGAGGAAGCCTTATGAGTCTTTCCTTTGTCAAATTTCTCTTGAGGGTGTTTTCCAAGAACACATCCCTCACAAATTCCTTTGGAGAAGTGGATGTTGGGAAGACCATAAGCCATTCCCTTATTGTTAATTTGTTTCATATATCAGAAATTTAAATTCCCCAACCTTTCACGCCATATCATATTGATTTCATCAGCATGGGTAAGCAATAATGCAGAATCTGGTTCAATAAATTCAAAAAAAGTCTACAGTCTAGATTGATGATTCACCTCACTTGTAGCAACCCTGGAATTGGTTTGCATGTCATAGATATCCACTGCATCATGTGTGAATATGACTCTCGTTTCGGTTCCATAGTCTATCATATGATACACAGAGAGAATATTGATGAAAAGTTTGGGAACATGAAACACATTTTTGAAGCTTCTGTTTGTGAGTTCAATTCTTGCTTTGCCTATGACCTCGACTGGATAGTTATCCCCCATCAGAATAGGAGGAACTTTCCATGCATCCAATTAAGAATATACTTATTTTGTGGAAACCATTTGGTGTGATTCACCTGAATCTAAAATCCAACCATTGGGAGAGGAGTTTATGGTAATAAAGGCATGGCTAGAATTGCCTTTCTTGGGATTCTAATCTTTTGGCTTCTTCTTCTTGGCAGCCTCAGGGATGTGATATCCAAGGTTGTTTCGTTGAATCATTTGAGTCATTAGATATATATGTTTCTACATACATGCGGATTGTGTGTGGAATCCTTTATGGAAGTAAGTGCATTTCTCCCATTTTCTTCCCTTTCCACCTTTTGATCTAGAGGCATCGTTGAAGGGTTTTGAGTACCTTTTCTTTTTCATATTTGCATGGGCTTTCCTTTTGTATTTGTATTTATATTTTTTATATTGATGACCACTTCCATCTTGCAGAGTAAGTGCATGCACCTTTGGGCCTTTGATTTTTCCCTTGTTGATGAGCTTGTTCTATTCTTGTGTTAGAGATTAGATAAAGTCCTCAAGAGAGGGCATATTCCAGGTGGCTCTAGAGGTGAATCTAACTGAATGAAATGTGGAAACAAACAATGAGTATTCTGGACCAAGTTTGGAGAGAATGGTGAGAACCATTTGTTTCTCCTCCTTAGATTTATCAACCCCGCAAGCCTTGTGTTGCAACAATAAATCGTTATATTTGGTAAAAAAATATTAGATATTGTCGAAGCTTTTTGGATCCAATTTGAGCAATTCCACCTCGATAATGTGTCCCCTCATCTCATCCTATTTTCCAAAAATCCCTTCCATGTTGGTCCAGGATTCATTGGGGGTTTTACAGGAGGATATGTGAAAGAGAAGTTCAAGAGAAATGAGACTGCATATTGTTCTCAACGCTTCATGCATTCCATTTAGATACTTGTATTTTTCAATGGTTGATGTTGGTTCTGCCTTTGTGTTCATTGCTAACCTATACAATTCTCTTCTTTGAAGATTCATTTTAATATTCTCCTTCAATGCAAATAAGTTGTAAGGTGTAAGAATGAATTCTTTTGGAAATTCCATTTTTCCGATGTCTTCAATCTTCAGTACCTGCAAAAATAATTTGGTGTGTATTTTCCCTAATAGTACATTGGCTCTGATACCATGTAAATGTGTTGAAACTACACATAATAGATATATCTAGGAATTTACCTACACAGTTGCAGATAAAATAGAAAAAAAGAGAAGCTGGAGAGAAAGAATGGAATATTTCTCATTAACCAAATGAATGAATGATAATTTACACATGATATATTCTTTATAACTCAATCAATGTTCACTGGAGGAGAATACAATGCGCCATAGTGGTGGTATAGAGTGATTTGGACACACACCATCAGTTATGGGAGTAAATTTTCACCTAGTCTAGTCTCTCAAGAAGTTACGGTAGTGAAATTCCACCTAGTTGAGTTAACAACTTAACTAGTCTATGAGTCTTCATTTAACTGAATGAAACAAAGTGAAGTGAGGAGGAGATTAGGTAATCATGAGTAATGAGATATTTTGGTGATGATCCCAAGGAAAATGCTCATTGTCTGGCGATGATCCTAATGTTGCATGGTGATAATCCCAATGTAGCATCTAGATTCCACTCAACTAATCAAACTGATGTGAAAACTGAAGAGAATATTCTCCTAAAGGAATATTCTCCCTAAACTTTAGGAGACTAGATAATTACTAATAAACATAGGAAAACCTTAGGAAAAATAAATCCTAGGTCTGTGTGAAGTAACTCCAACATCAATATCTCATCCGAGAAAATATATAACCCAATTGTTTCCCAATCATCTAGGCCATCTTGAAAATCTAACATTTTCCCTTGATTACGCTTGGTCAAGTAACCACTAAAGGTAGTTGTATGTCTCATTTTCCATAGGAAAGGGAGACCTATAAGATGTCTAGTATTTTACATTTATCTCTAGAATGCTACACCATTATCCAATTGTTCCAATAATAACACCTATCAACCTTATGAGCCTCAACAACTGCCCACTATATTTATATTTCAGAATAAATAATAATGGGTCCCTTTTGTTTATTTTCAGTTTCTTTGATTTTTCATTTTCAATTTTTATAGTATTTATTTCAAAATAATCTTTAAAAAAACAAATAAATACAAGAAATTAAAAAAATAAGCAATAAAACTCATTAGGGATACCCCAATGTCCCTATCTCCTAACATCCTTATTTACCCATTGAATGAATTTGTTAAATACTGAATCAGATCTCTCTAGAAGTTAAAATTTTAATAGAGATCCCCAAAATCCCAGTATCTCGAGCTCTCGAAACCCTAACTAATCTAATCATATGGCTCTATCGGATTGGTTCTTATTTTTCTTTACATTTTAATAAAATATACTTCGATCAATCGATGACCCAGTATCCTGATATTCCAGGTACTCGACCTCTCGATAGTTGGTGATACTAAACACCATATTGACATTACTGGACGAGACCTTGTCTCAATTTTTAATTCACAACACCATGATCCTTGATTTTGGGTAATACTAAATCTTGATTTTCTTTCATTGTATTTCATTGTTTAGAAATAAAACACAGATCTCTCGATACCTCGATTCCCTGGTATCCCGGTGATGATAGTTCCCAATGCATATCAAATCAGAGGTTACTCCTAGGTTCATACGCTTTCTCTTCAATAAAAAATATGATCCATGGTGCCCTGATTAAGTGATAAACCACTAATTAAAATATCCAATAAAAAATAATATGCATGTTGGATTGGACTTCACTCTTTAATTATATAAGTGTATTCCTTAAAACCTCCCGATAACCTGGTACACGATAATGGAATTTCCCTCACAGGTTTAAATGAGGGTAACTATCTTGTCCTTCATTATGGCTCTTTCATGACTATTACAAAACCTTAAATGAACATTAATGAAGCATCGATTTCAAAGTTTTAATGCATTAATCCGTTCCAACTCATGCATAAACACATTAAGGTAAGTTCTAGCCTGAAAAGCAACACGCGTGGCAAGATTTGCGGAAATGCGATGCAAATGTGGAGAAACCTAGAAATGTTAGGGTTACGTTGTTGGAATGTATTGAAAGGGGTTTTAACCCATTTTTGTAATATAAGTCTATTTTGAGAGTTGTGGAGCTCAAATGGAGTCAATATGGAGATGTAGTTGAGGGTCAGGTTGTAAGCTATGGAGCTTGGTGTGATCCTAGTCTACCTCACTACTCTCTATTATCCTATAATTTAATGCACACAAGGCCTTTTTGATGAACAATAAATAAGTAGAAGATTTTTGTGGACGTAATCCCAGGGGGGGTTAACCAAGATAAAAACCCTATGTTGCAATGTGTTTGAATGTTTTATTATTTTTTCAATTATGGTTGAATGATTATATAGATGAATGAATGGCTTAAATTACATCACACATTATAAGTATGTATGAAGAATGAAAATTATGAATGAATGAATTAGTAGATATGATGATTGGTATTATAGAATGCATGGATAAGTAAAAATAGAAGTAAGAAAAAAAACCCCAATCCACTCCATGACTGCAGACACATGCATCCGGAAGTCACCCATAAACCATCTCAGGTGAGACTGAATTGTGCACTTTATGCATAATGTAGCCTTTTGATTTACAAGAATGGTTGATGGTGAAAAGGGTTTTGTTGGAGAACTAAGGTAGAATCCAAGTCCGCCCATACATCCAACAAACGATTTTTTTTCCAGCTAGAACTCAGAAGGAGAGCCAGGAAGGGGTTTGGTGAAGAATATGCAGTTGTAGAAAGTGATGTTCAGACCATGGAATCCTATGAAGCAATATATTGAAAGATGGTTAGAGACAAAGAAGTTAGAGTTCGGGAAGAAAGATAATAAGGGTTCCAGGTATACACTACGTTAGTACCTGCAGCGGTATGTGTTTACTGATTTGCATGAAGCATATTTTTGTTTCTCTCTAGATTTATTACAAGAATGGTTATTGAGGTTGAAGGATTCCCCTCTGACTAATCAGATCAAGCTAGTATAGTGGACTACTAAAAATATTGCGCAATTGGAAAAGGTTAATAACAAATTCATGCACGTAGTGGATTTATGGTTAGACACCATTACTGTGGGGTTTATCACTGATTTTGTAGTAGATACAACAAATTCATACACTACTCCAGAGAAAGATTTCTTAAGAGGACCCAGAGGGAGGTACTTCAGTTCAATTTACACGTCGATGAAGATCTTATTACATGATAAAGGTGTGATGACCATGGAATTAGATAGCTAGATCACTCTATGTTCATGGGGGAGTTGGGGGAATCACTAAGTAAGATGTTATAAATGGAGACGGCTCTCGAGATTATATAGAAGGAGGAAGCAATGAATCCCATCATGATGTATGATGAACAAATCAAGGAAATCATAAGGAATGTAGGAGTGATGTGCAACAAATGACCCTACCAATATAAGATGAAGAATAAGAATAGGGAAGTAGTCGAACGAGAGCACTTGGAAAGCGATGAGGAAGAGGTAGAGGATCTTCGTTCCATAGGGAAGATTGAGGATATATTGTGTGTCATATATGAGAGGAAAACCATAGGTATTGGGTCTGGCGTAGAATAAGGATCTCCATTCCAGATCTGAATTAGTGTGTGGAACCCACAACCCCATGTGTGACTAAGACAACTGAAGAAGAAAAAGTAGTTAACTAACAAGTGATTAGTGGTAGAAGAATTTTTTTAGGATGTGTGTCCAATAGTATAAGTGTAGGTTCAAAAAGTAGCAGTCAAGTATCTACACCACGCGGAGGTGGTAGTTCAAAAAATTTAACAATAGCAGGACATGATCAAACTATTAGGTTACTAGAGTTCCAAGGGGATGGGTTAGATTACCCAAGAAATAATTTGCTCATTTTTGAGAATATATGGGCAATGAAGAAGATTACAGACAAGGACACAAAGGTTGTGTAGTTGGAAATCATATTTAGGGACCATGCATTAGACTAGTGATCTAAAAATGAAGAAGACTTGTATTCTTGATAATATTTGCAAGTTAATTTTATGTGTTAAAATGCAAATGGATCAACTTTGCAACACAACTTTAATAGGATTTACTCATTCAAGATGCATATAAACAACAACAAAATCAGTGAAAAGAAAACACATAACACAACAAATGATAAAGGAGTTAACCCCTCTCTTGGGCTACATCTCCTGGTCCAGCTTCCAATGGATCATTTATATTATTTTCTCAAAGTGCTCAAAAATGTACTTTGCAATGCTAAAAATGCCAAATAGACTGCTCCAATGGATTCAAAATGTCCAAAAACCCCTAGCTGGGCTTTTTCAGCACCTCGTTTGGCGAAACATTGAAGAAGATAGGCTTCCTAGAAGTCCCCCCTTCAAGCTCGTTGTCTCTACATCTACAAAATGCACCCTTGTTGGCTCAACCTAGCCCACATGCATATTTAAGCGTAAAAACTTGGC
The DNA here is from genome assembly GCA_009831015.1 of Picea engelmannii. Classification (NCBI taxonomy): domain Eukaryota; kingdom Viridiplantae; phylum Streptophyta; class Pinopsida; order Pinales; family Pinaceae; genus Picea; species Picea engelmannii. The sequence goes on from ML778610.1 coordinate 555,873, forward strand.
ACCGGGTGCAATCGCATAACCGGTACAAACTTTCGAACGGTTACGCGTCGGCCTTTAACTACCAAGGCCCGTGGGCACATGGTCACCACATGACCGCGCACAATACACAACAGGGCTAAATTTCAAGTCATTTTACAAAATTGTGGATTAAACTGCGTGCATACACATTGGTCACATGTTATGTCAAACCGCGCACATTCAAAATGGTTACAACATATATTACGGTGGGTTTAACCGCTCATAGCACTGGTCATATGAAATACACATATAACCGTGGGTTTAACCGCCCGTAGCACTGGTCATCTACAATACACATATATATAACCATGGGTCGGGGCTTAGCCTCGACCCGGTTCACGCCCCAATACACATTTTTGCAAATTCAAATATATTACAATGCATATATATGTGTGGACGCACCGGTTAGGCGGCCTTTCCCAAAGCTTTAACCTACCTGGAGGTCACTGGGTCGACTCCTGCCAAGTGCAAAGATTTTAATCTAATAAACAGGTGACATGTGGTGGCCATTGATTGGGCCACGTGTCGCCATGCCATTCGCTGCCAACAAAACATGTCACATGCCAACTATCCCAATCGCTACCTGCCATGTGTCGTACATCCTGCCACGTGTTGTACGGCCTGCAACGTTAGCGTCCGTACGGACTGTACAGTCAACATCCCTTTTTTTTTGCCTATTTGTAAATTTGAACATAACGCGATATCTCTCGCTCCCGACATTCGTTTGAACCCAAACGAGTTGCGTTGGGTTCGTAACGATGAGGCCTACGCTCTTGTTTGATTTGAAGTGATTTCAAACACTTTGAATTTTTGAGCAAAATTTGATCCCCTGGATCACACCTCCCCATTGGAAATCTTTTGGACCTCCATAATACTATTTTCAGTCTATTTTAAGATGATGGTATAGTTCCCGCACTCTTCCAACCTCAATCCACTTGGATTTTCTTGGATTTGTACCTTTAAAACCAACTCGAAGATACTCCACATTTCCTCGTTTTGAAGTTCTCATTCTCTTGTCAAGGATGGTGTCTTCATGCAGTTCTGTAAGATATTCTGGGGAAAAATCATCTATAGAAGGAATATGAACATGCTCTCCTTGATCATCAATCAAAGGAGGCTCATACATTTTCAAGTTCTCAACATTAACAACTGCATACATTTGCATATAAGGAGGTAAATCTAAACGAAAGGCATTGTTACCAATCTTGTCGATAATCTTGAAAGGAACATATCGAATCGGTTTCAATTTTTTACCTTCTCCTTTAAGCCTCTCCTTACTGATGCAAAGCCAAACTTCATCTCCAACTTGGAAACTGTGATCAACACAATGCTTGTCATGTCTCGTCTTGTACTTGGCTTGACTCTTTTCCAACTGCTCTTTCACCATTTGATGTATGGACTGAATTTGTTCAATGAACTTTTCTACCCTATCAATGTCATATTGACCATCAATAGCAATATCCTTCCCAAAGATCAAATCTAAAGGATATTTGGGTAAATAGCCAAAACATGCTTCAAATGGCGACGTTTGAGTTGAAGAGTGCTTAGCTCGATTGTAAGCATGCTGAATGTAGTGTAAATGTTCGTCCCAAAGTTTAGGATGCTTGCTGCAATAAGCAAGAAGAAGATGCACCATTATTCGATTTACCACTTCTGTCTAACCATCTGCTTGTGGATGAAAAGTTGTGCTCTTTTTCAGTTTGGTATCCATGAGTTCCCATAAAATCGACCAAAAACTTCCAACAAATCGAGAATCCCGATCAGAAATATTGGATTTAGGAAATCCAAAATGCACCCAAACATTTTGAAAGAACATTTGTGCCATTTGTTCATCTGTAACCTGCTTCGTACAAGGCATCAAAATACACATTTTTCTAAATCGATCAACCACAACATAAAGATAATCATGGTTTCATCGAGACATAGGTAGAACTCCTATAAAATCCATGGAAATACTTTCCCAAGGACGAGAAGGCACCGGAAGTGGAGTATACAAACCCAACTTTCAATTGCTAGGTTTACTTGTGGCACATAACAAACATCCTCGAACATATCTTGAAACACTTTCATTCATTTTAGGCCAGTAGCAGTATCTTTGCAAATTAGCCATTGTCTTGCCTACACCAAAATGACCAGCAATAAGAGAAGAATGGGCTTCTCTTATAATGTTTATTCTTTCCCCTTGTGGAATACATAGCTTGCCAAGATGATACAACATATTATCATTCACATGGTAATCCAATTCCTCAACATGGTTAGAATGACATAAAGTTTCATATACTTCTTTAAAATCTGTATCCAAACCATATTGCTCAACATAACTTTCATGCATGATAGAACTATGCTTAAGAATAATTGAAGAACTAATAATAGGCCTGGAAAGCATATCAGCAACTTTGTTATAAATGCCCTTCTTATACCTGATGACCAAGTGGAACTGTTGTAAAAAACCCATCCATCTGAAGTGCCTAGCTTGTTGTAGCTTTGTTTGTGATTATAAATATTGCAGTGGTTGATGGTCGGTGTGTACAATGGTTTCTTTCCCCAACAAACAATGTTTCCATTTTTTCACACTTTGTACCAATGCATACAACTCCTTATCATAAGTAGGATAGTTAATCATGGCACCATTAAAAGTTTCAGAATGAAAACAAATGGGCTTACCATGTTGTAGCAAAACTGCTCCCATTGCATAA
>ML778610.1:559653-605369 GCA_009831015.1 Picea engelmannii
TCATCATATTGATTAACAACCTCATATAGATCAGATTTCAACTTTGTATCACAACCTTGAAATACTTCATTTTCAATATCATCTTTGGGTTTAATCATTAAGAGAACAAAATTCTTTCTAGCATTGACTAATCTCTTCATTTGCCCCACATTTACAAGTGATAAATTCATCTTCTTTGTATGGGCTCTAACAATGTACTCAACTCCATTCTTAAACAAATGAAACTTATTCTCATGACGATGAAAAATATCTTTCCTATCATATAAATATGGGCTTCCGAACACAATACCACAGATATCCAAATGAATAACATCAAGCTCTACCTCATCAATGAAATGTGCAGTGATAAAAAACCTAAGTTTACACCTTCTTGTTACTTGTAATTTAGCATTATCACATATCCAACCAAGAGGGTATGGCTTAGGATGTGGAATTGTTTCCAACTTTAATTTCTTAATAGTGTCATCAGATATAAGGTTTGCTTGAGATCCAGTATCAAATAGAGTATCTATTTTAGTATGCTTTGAAACAACCCTTATGTGAAAAAGTTCAATTCTCTCTTTTTCTTGTCGAGTTACATTGATATTATTGTTACTTGAAGAACTAGTACTTGCAATAAAACCATTGCCTTGATAACCCATGCCTGTGATAATTGTTTCATCACCCGAATCAGAACCTAAATCATGTTGTATGGTTGCAACAGTGTTTGACTTCCCTTTGTTGCCAAAATTTTTGGGTCTTCTTTCGGGATGAAGTTTCCAACAATGGTCTTCATCATGGCCATCTTTTGAACAATGTTTGCATGTGAATTTTTCTCCCTCTTTCTTAACAACGACATTATTTTTTCAATTTCCCTTGAACTTCCTCTTTCCTTTGTCTCCATCATTGTAAGTGACGCAGGAACACCACCCAGGGCACGTCTAATCATAGGATCTCTCCTCCTTCCTCGGCCCGAAGAACTGAAAGGTTCTTCTTTTTCTCTATCGTGAAATTTTCCACCCACATCAACTAAACACTGGGTCTCCCTTTCTTCTAAATCAACGCTGGCCTTTTTGTTATCGAGGTTCCTCCTATCAGGATTTCCACTCTTGTGAGGTCCACGCCACTTGCTTTACCGATCCCTGATCCCCAATATGCTCCTTTGTTGTCTTATACCCTCCTGGCTAAGCCTTCAGTCCACGGGACCTCTCCTTATATGACTGCAACTATAACTCCCATCGGGGTTTTGAGAATTCCAATGTCGAAATACACATGCCCTCAAGACTCATGATTCCTCGAATCCCGAAGTGATCTTTACACACTAGCTCTCGTGGCTAGTCTCCTGACTCATATGACTCTCACCCCGTGACCGCAGTCTTATCCCTCGTCGTGGCTACATGGTTTCAATTGCTAAAAAACACTTTCCCACGGGATTCCCGATTCCTCGAATCCTGACTTTTTGGTTTGCTGACAGCTAGCTCCCACAATGGTGCTTCCCTCCTTTCCGACATGCTGAAAGTTGGCCGCACAGTGGTACCTTCCTCTCTGTCAGGATTCCGCGATTTGCAATTTCAAAATGCGTAAACACTTCGTCACCAGGATCCCCGATATCCCGATGAACCAAACACCAATGAACATCCACGTTGTCGGGACTTTTCCCGATGGCTCCGATTTCTACCACACGTCCTCTCTGATGGACAGTCCCGATTCCTCCAGGGTTTCAAGACTTGTGATGTCCCAAATTTCTTGTCCTCAGGAACTCCGATTTTCCGATGCTGAATTCTCCGACTCTCTTTGGATTCCTGACACATGTCTTCCCGAACGGACGACTCATATTATGTCGGGTTTTTCACTATGGACTTCCCCGACCTCATATCCACGGGACGTCTGATTTTTCAGACTCCTAATGCCTCGATCTCCGCCACATGTCCAACTAATGGAAAACCTAGATATTCCCGAGACTTTGGGGTTTCAAATGTCAAAAAACATTTGACCATGGGACTACCGATCCTTCGAATCCCGATGGTAACCCTCGTGCAGCTCTTGTCAGATCTGACGATTGACGGGCAACTGACCAACGATCCCACAATTTACGACTCCTGGAGCTTGAACTCTGAACGTGGTCGTAACCTCCTTGCTTCTTTGATAGATCCAACGGTTGAAGGGATTTCACAAATCCTCTCCACAAGATCTTGACCGTCGATTTCCTCCCTTTCGCGATTCCTTGAGAATGTCCAAGTATTCCTCCACGGAACTTGTCCTCATGTGGTGCAAATATGCAATGCCTTTCTTAAACACTCCACAACATGAATCTTACAGTGCTTCTTTTCGACAAGTTCGAAATACTTATCCCTCCTTAGCTTCTATACAACTTCAACTTCAAAGAGGGTCCTTGCACGCACTTCTTGCGACAATATTCATATATTTCAAAATATCTGAGAACTCCTTGACTTTGCACACACCTGCAGCAGCAGTCCTTCAATAATTTACTCAGATTCGCAATTCTGAGTCTTCACTTGTCCTGCGCACTCCTTGCATGGCTCCTATAACCCAATTTCACTTATGGGTGAACGAGAACAAGAGTTAAACTATCTGAGCCTTCTGTCAACGCACTCCTTGCGGACGACTTCAACTGCACTCCTTGCAGGAATCCTTGCTCAGATAGAGAAACAATTGAAACTCATTTCGCTTCCTTTCAGACTTCAATCTCAACACATGAAATCATATACACAACATGATAGCAAATGCATAACAAGAAGTAAATACTCGTGAGCATAGCATTCAACATACATACACAGAAAACAAACACAACTCCATGAATTTGAATTAAACTTTTCTATTAATCCAAATAACTATACATGGGTGTTTCTGTACAGCTTTCTGCTTTGCTTCTCTATGCTTTGGAATTATTCTAAATATTCCTGAATTATGTTACAATGCACAATGAGGGTGTCTATATCCCATTTCCCTCTTTCTTCTAAAACTGTCTAATCTAGTATTAAATTCCATCTACCTACATTTACTACTATAAATGCCTCCGTCTACTTCAGACGAGAGCGGGGTGCTGAAGGTCTGATTACATTATACCAAGGCACCTTCATTAAATGATCTCATTTATATTTGGTGCATCAACTTCAAGGGAAAATTCAAAAATTTGTGTTGGCGTATGCCCAACTATCCACTTGCATTTCGAGCTGGCTTGCTTGTCTCGGGAGATGCTCCTGCATCATATTCCCTCACTTGAGAATTTGCATGGGCTCCTGTCCATGAGCTCCTGAATGGTATGTTCATGCATATGTATCTCTGCTTCAGTATTCCAGCTGGCGTCTTCAACTGGATGGTCCTTCTACTTGACCAAATATTCAAAATATTGTTTCCTTCTGGTCCTCTTACCCACTCGTTTATCCAGTATCTGTTCCATCTGTGGCTTCTCCGCAACTGGCATCTAATTTTTCCACTCAACCTCTGACTGTTCATCACTTGTTCCTACTTCTCCATCTTTGTATGGGTACAAATCTGAGACATTGAATATCAGAGAAATTCCGATCCCATCAGGCAATTCAATCTCATAAGCATTCTCTCCAATTTTCTTCAAGACCTTGCATGGCCCGATTTTCTTCATCTTCAATTTATTGTATGTTCCTCTCGGGAACCTTTCTCTTCTCAAGTGTGCCAGAATTAATTCACCAACCTCGAACTGACTTTGTCTCCTCCACTGGTCAGCTCTGCACTTTCATTCATGACTTGAATCTAGCAGTGGCCACTTCACCTGGCTGTGAAGTTCTTTCATTGCTTCTGCGAGCTCTTCAGCACGTGCGCTCCTAGTCGCAGTCTGCTCCGAATCCCTTAATTCAGAAACTCCTCTCAGCTACGTTCCATATATAATCTGGAATGGACTGTGGCTTGTGATCCTGTTAACAGATTCATTGTAAGAAAACTCTGCCTATGACAATATATTGTCCCAACTGTTGTGGTGCTCTGTCACCAAGCTTCTTAGCAAGTCTCCCAGACTTATGTTTACCTCTTCTGTCTGTCCATACGTCTGCGGATGATAAGCTGAACTAAACAACAAGTTAGTCCCCAGCTTCTTCCATAATTTCCTCCAAAAGTGTCCAAAGAACTTTGTATCCCTGTCCGAAACAATACTCCTTGGTAAGCCGTGAATTCGAACGACTTCTTTGAAAAACAGATTCGCGATGTGTGTCGTGTCACTGGTTTTATGACATGGGATAAAATGTGCCATCTTGGAAAATATATCCACTACCATGAAGATCAAATCAAATCCTCTTTGTGTCCTTGGCAATCCCAATATGAAATCCAAAATAATTTCATCCCACGGCTTCTCAGGTATGGGCAATGGTTGATAAAAACCCGCATTCTACTTCCTTCCCTTTGAATGCTGGCAAATCCTACATCTGTCTACAAACCTCTTGACCTCTGCTCACATCCGTGGCCAAAAGTATGACTCGCTTAGCTTCGTGAATGTCTTATCATGACCGAAGTGTCCGGCCAATCCTCCACTATGTTTTTCCTTCAGCAGATTCTCCCTCATGGAGCAATTCGGAATACACAGTTGATTGCCCTTAAACAACAACCCTTCCTGGATCATGTATTCAACCCACTGGCTTCTATCCCTAAGAACTGGATTCTTAGCTGCTTCATACACTTCTTGAAAATCCAGATCATCTACGTACATGTCTCTAAGATCATCAAAACCCAATGTCTTGACTTTGAACTCCTGCAATAACAAACACTTCCTGCTCAAAGCATCAACAACTTTGTTAGCAGTGCCAGAAATATGTTTTATTACAAAAGTGAAATTCTGCATGTATTCAACCCACTTAACATGCCTCTGATTCAACTTTTCATGTTGAGTCACAAACTGCAATGCGTGGTTATCACTATATAAAACAAATTCCTTTGGAATCAAATAGTGCCTCCATTTCTTCAATGCCTGGACGATGGAATAAAAATCCTTTTCATATGTGGAATACTTCATCTTTGCTTCATTCAGCTTCTCACTGAAATATGCAATTGGTCTATCATCTTGACTTAAGACTGCTCCTATTGCAAACCCGCTTGCATCACATTTTACCTGAAATGTCTTTTGAAAATACGGCAACACCAGAATTGGTTGTTTTGTAATCTTCCGTTTCAACAAATTGAAACTCTTCTCATCCTCTTCAGTCCAGTGAAAAGATTTATGTATTTTCTTCACTGTATCCATCATTGCTGCACTAATTCCACTGAAATTCCTGATGAACTTCCGGTAGAAACTAGCCAAACCGTGAAAAATTCTCACCTCAAATATGTTCCTCGGTGATGGCCAATTCTTGATTACTTTCACCTTATCTGGATCCATCCTCAACTCATTTGCCGAAATAACAAAACCCAAATAAATGATTTTTGTATTCATGAATGAGGACTTCTTCATGTTTATCAGCAACTTCTCTTGCTATAATCTCCTCATCACAATGGCTAAATTCTTCATATGTTCAGCTTTCGTTTTACTGAAAATCAGTATATCATCTAGATATACAATAACAAATTTTCCAATGAAATCCTTCAGGACTTCATTCGTCAATCTCATAAAGGTACTTGGTGCATTTGTTAAGCCAAATGGCATAACAAGCCATTCATTCAAACCTTCATTTGTCTTGAATGTTGTTTTCCATTCATCACCTTCTCTCATACGAATCTGGTGATATCCACTCTTCAAATAAATCTTTGAAAAAAATCTTTCTCCACTTAAGCAATCCATCAAATCATCCATTCTTGGCAATGGGAATCTATACCTGATAGTTATCTTGTTAATGGCTCTTGAATCAGTGCACATCCTCCAGCCTCCATCCTTCTTCAGACTGAGTATTGTCAGAACATCACATGGACTCAAGCTTTCCCTGACCAAACCTTTGTCCAACAAATCTTGGACTTGTCCTTTAACCTTCTCATTCTCCTACGGCGTCAATCTATACGCGTCTTTGTTTGGAAAACTGGCTCCTGTTATAAGATCAATATGATGACTCACAATTATCATCGGTGGCAACGAACGAGGTAATTCATCCACTACTATATCAGCGAACTCTTCTAGCAGTCCATGAACTTCTTCTAGCAAATCATCCACTCTTGTGTTGGTCAAAACAATTCTCGATTTTCTGACCACAAAGAATTGTGGATCCTCCTTCTTCTTAACCTCAGTAAGAAGTTCCTTCCCACTCATGAGAAGTATTGTATTGCTTACTTCCAGCTTCACCTCTTTATCCTCAATTGGATGCAACATATGGGTTCTCCCATTCTTCTCCAAGGTGTATGTGTTCATCCTCCCATCATGGATCACATTTCTATCATATTTCCATGGCCTACCTAGCAATAGATGACAAACATCCATAGGAATAACATCACATAAAATTTTATCATTATATCTCCCTATTTTAAATTCAACTAAACATTGTTTGGTGACATTTACCTGATGTCCCTTTTGTAGCCATGAAACTTTATATGGACTTGGATGATCAGTTGTCTCTAGCTCCATCTTTTCTACCATCTCGGTTGAAACGAGATTATCAGTGCTACCGATGTCCACAATGACTTTACATACTCTATCCTTGGTCTTGCAAGCAGTCCTAAAAAGATTGTTCCTTTGAGATGAGCTTTCAATTTCTTTCTCTGGTGTCAAAAGGACTTTTTGCATCACCAACGATCTTCCACCTTCAGCGTATTCTACCTCAACATCTCACCCCTGTGCCTCGGCGATGTGAGTCTCTCCAACCTCTTTCTTTTTCTCTGGACACTCAAATGACTTGTGCCCATTTTTTCCACATGTGAAGCATGTGATTACTCCACCCCTTCCTCTTCCTCTACCTCTGGTACGAGGAAACCTATTATTATCAACATATCCTCCTCTCTACTCAGTATGTTGTTCTCTTTGCTCAGCATATCACTGAACTCGCTGTGAACTTCCACCTCTCTCCGTCTGAGTCTGAGGTTTCTTCCAATCATCCCTGGGCTTTTGGTTGTTTTCCTGGGCAATTGATTTGCCTCTGGGTTGACTTCTGCCTCAACCTCGCTGACCTTGCTTACGACTCAGCTTCTCCTCAGATTTTAAATCCATTTGATAAGAATCCTCCACCATTCAGATGGTTTCCATGCTCATCTCATCCTGAATCTCATGCCTCAGGACATTCATATACCTGGCCACTTTTTCGTCATTGCTTTCGCGATGACCTGCCCTGATATTCAACCTATAAAATTCCTCAATATATTCCTTCACTGTCATCATCTTCTATCTCAGGTTCTGCATCCTCCTGAACAGAGAAATTTGATAATCCATGGGAATGAATTTTTCCTTCATCTTTGCAATCATCCTGTGCCAACTCTTAATTTTCTGCTTACCTTGGCAACATCTGTCAGCTTGTAGTTCATCCCACCACAAGGCTGCATGTCCTTTTAATCTCGTGACAGCATGCCTAACTTTCTTGTCCTCTTCGATATCTTCATAGTCGAAGTAAGTGTCTAGAGTTCTAATCGAGTCTAGAAGCTCTTCCACATCCAGATTTCCCTCATAAACTGGAATGTCCATTTTTACCTTTGTACTCATTCTTGCAACAGATTTAAGTAAGCGTTCACTTGCTGCATCTTCCGTTGGGATTTCTTCTCCTCCATGTCCAACATCATCTTCACTTTTGGACTCACTGATATCTCCTACATCACCTTTGCACCTTTGTGATGCTTCCATGTCCTCCATTCTATCATGAAGATTACACACTTCTCTCTCCATGTCTGGATTCTGCACTTGCCTACCTCTTTCTCTAGACATTTCCCTTTCCTCCTCTAGATCGGGTGATTATCTATCTCTTCTTCTTGGCAGCATGGTGAATTCTCCTTTTTATCTACTACAGAAAGAAAAGAAGCTTTTCTAAGCTCTGATACCACTTGATGCGTATCAGAGTGCTCTTTACCTCTTCCTGCCTCTTCCTGCCTGAAATATACAAGCAAGAATCAAGCTCTGATACCACTTGATGCAGGCGCACCACCCAGGGCACGTTTTCTCACAGGATCTCTCCTTCTTCCTCGGCCTGAAGAACTGAAAGGTTCTTCTTTTTCCCTATCGGGAAATTTTCCACCCACAACAACTAAACATTGGGTCTCCCTTTCCTCTAAATCAACACTAGCCTTTTTGTTATCGGGGTTCCTCCTATCAAGATTTCCACTCTTGTGAGATCCACGCCACTTGCTTTACCGATCCCCAATCCCCGATATGCTCCTTTGTTGTCTTAGCCCCTCCTGGCTAAGCCTTCAGTCCATGGGACCTCTCCTTATATGAACGCAACTATAACTCCCTTCGGGGTTTCGAGCATTCCAATGTCGAAATACACATGCCCTCAAGACTCGGGATTCCTCGAATCCTGAAGCACTCTTTACACACTAGCTCTCACGGCTAGGCTCCTGACTCATATTACTCTCACCCCGTGACCACAGTCTTATCCCTCGTCGGGGCTATGGGGTTTCAATTGCTACAAAACACTTGCCCACGAGATTCTCGATTCCTCGAATCCCAACTTTCCGGTTTGCTGATAGTTGGCTCCCACAATGGTGCTTCCCTCCTTTCCGACGTGCTGAAAGATGGCCACACAGTAGTACCTTCCCCCTTGTTGGGATTCCACGATTCGCGATTTCAAAAGGCGTAAACACTTCGTCACCAGGATCCCCGATATCCCGATGAACCAAACACCGATGAACGTCCACCTTGTCGGGACTTTTCTCGATGGCTCCGATTTCTGCCATGCGTCCTCTCTGATGGACAGTCCCGATTCCTCCGAGGTTTTGAGACTTGTGATTTCCCAAATTTCTTGTCCTCAGGAACTCCGATTTCCCGATGTTGAATTTTCTGATTCTCTTCGGATTCCTGACACTTGTCTTTCCGAACGGACGGCTCAGATAATGCCTGGGTTTTCACTATTGAATTCCCCGACCTCCTATCCACGGGACGTTTGATTTTCCGGACTACTGACACCTCGATCTTCGCCATGTTTCCGATTGACGGATGGCCCATTTCTTCCTGAGACTTCGCGGTTTCAAATGTCGAAAAACATTCGACCACGGGACTACCGATCCTTCGAATCTTGATGGTAACACTCGTGCAGCTCTTGTCAGATCCGACGGCTGATGGGAAACTGACCAGCAATCCCACAATTTACAACTCCTGAATCTTGAACTCCGAACGCGGTCGTAACCTCCTTTCTTCTTTGATAGATCCAACGGTTGACGGGATTTCACAAATCCTCTCCACAAGATCCTGACCGTCGATTTCCTCCCTTTTGCGATTCCTTGAGAATGTCCAAGCATTCCTCCATGGAACTTGTCCTCGTATGGTGCAAATATACAATGCCTGTCTTAAACACTCCACAGCACGAATCTTACAGTGCTTCTCTTCAACAAGCTCGAAAGCCTTATCCCTCCTGAGCTTCTATACAACTTCAACTTCAAAGAGGGTCCTTGCATGCACTTCTTGCGGAAATCTTCAGATATTTCAAAATATCTGAGAACTCCTCGACTTTGCACACACCTGCAGCAACAGTCCTTCAATACTTTACTCATATTCACAATTATGAGTCTTCACTTGGCCTGCGCACTCCTTGCATGACTCCTATAACCCAATTTCACTTCTAGGTGAACGAGAACAAGAGTTAAACTATCTGAGCCTTCTGTCAACGCACTCTTTGCGGATGACTTCAACTGCACTCCTTGCTCAGATAGATAAACAATTGAAACTCATTTCGCTTCCTTTCAGACTTCAATCTCAACACATGAAATCATATACACAGCATGATAGCAAATGCATAACAAGAAGTAAATACTTGTGAGCATAGCATTCAACATACATACACAGAAAACAAACACAACTCCATGAATTTGAATTAAACTCTTCTATTAATCAAAATAACTATACATGGGTGTTTCTGCATAGCTCTCTGCTTCGCTTGACTATGCTCTGGAATTCTTCTAACTATTCCTGAATTATGTTACAATGCACAATGAGGGTGTCTATATCCCATTTCCCTCTTTCTTCTAAAATTGTCTAATCTAGTATTAAATTCCATCTACCTACATTTACTACTATAAATGCCTCCATCTACTTCAGATGAGAGAAGGATGCTCAAGGTCTGATTACATTATACCAAGGTGCCTTCATTAAATGATCTCATTTATATTTGGCACATGAACTTCAAGGAAAAATTTTAAAATTTGTGCTGGCGTATGCCCAGCTGTCCACTTGCATTCCGTGCAAGCTCGCTTGTCTCAGGAGATACTCCTGCATCAGTAAGGCTTTTTATTACCCTCATGAGTTTTGTTCCTTCCTCTTGCTTCCAAATGAGTGGCCTGAACACAAACTTCATCTAGATTTGAAGGATTAAACATGAGTATAGAATGTCTTAAATAACTATGTAAAGCTCTAATGTATTTGAGTAAAGTTTCTTGTGAAGACAATTCTACTCCCAAAACCAAAGCTCTTCTCCTAAATTCTTGAGTAAATATTTGCACATTCTGTCCTTTATCTTGTCTAAAATTTTTCCAATCCATAGTAGCCTTTTGCATATATGCCAATGCGTAAAATTGTCTTTTAATTGCAAAAATAAAATCATTCCAAGAGATTAAAATTTTACCATGTTTCTTCATGTCCTCCTGAGTCTTGGATTCCCACCAAATGAGTGCTGCACTATCCAATCTTAAAGAAGCAAGCTGAATCTTAGTTTCATCATCTTGAATTTTTTGTATCCTACAATACACCTCAATCTGACGAATCCAATTATCTAATTTCTCAGCATTAACTTCTCTATTGTACATTGGCAATTGGAATTTAATATCAATCTTTAACGAAGGAATTTGTGAAGGAGTTTTACCATGTCCCTTTCGAGAGTTTGGAAGAGGTCTTGAATTGGTAGAAGAAGAAGAAGAAGAAGAATATGGAGGAGAGCGTGGTGGAGAAGCACCATTCCCTCCATTTCCATTTGGAGTTTTATCACCACTGTCTCCCTTATGCTTTGAAGGGTTTGAGCCTTCACCTTGCAACCTTGTATTCCTTTCCATCAAGATCTTCATCATCTCTCTCATTTCCATGACAACCTTTCTAAGATCTTCATCTTCTGCAGGAACATGTTCATGACTCTCTTCATGAGCCATACTTGGTGAATGCCTCCTTGAAACTTGCGGTGATGATATATGCTTCCTCCTTGAAGTATGAGAACTTGGCTCTACAAGTTGACCTTCTCCTCTTGTGATTTTCAACCTTGTGAGCATCAAAAAACAAAACACTTGCAAATAATCAAGTCTTCAAAAACCTATGCTCTAATACCTACTTGATCTAAAAATGAAAAAGACTTGTATTCTTGAAAATATTTGCAAGTTAATTTTATGTGTTAAAATTCCAATGGATCAACTTTGCAACACAACTTTAATAGGATTTACTCATTCAAGATGCATATAAATAGCAGCAAAATCAACGAACAGAAAACACATAACACGACAAATGATAAAGGAGTTCACCCCTCTCTTGGGCTACATCTCCTGGTCCAGCTTCCAATGGATCATTTGTATTATTTTCTCAAAGTGCTTAAAAATGTCCTTTATAATGCTCAAAATTCCTAATAGACTGCTCCAATGGCTTCAAAATGTCCAAAAACCCCTAGCTGGGCTTTTTCGGCACCTCGTTTGGCCAAAAATTGAAAAAGATAGGCTTCCTGGAAATCCCCCCTTCAAGCTTGTTGTCTTTGCATCTACAAAACACACCCTTGTTGGCTCAACCTAGCCTACACGCATATTTAAGCAAAAAAACTTGGCACCGGGTGCAACCGCACAACCGATACAAACTGTCGAACGGTTACACGTCGACCTTTAACTACCAAGGCCCGTGAGCACATGGTCACCACATGACCATGTGAAATACACAACAGGGCTAAAGTTCAAACCGTTTTACAAAACCATAGATTAAACCACGCGCATACACGTTGGTCACATGTTATGTCAAACCGTGCACATTCAAAATGGTTACAACATATATTACGGTGGGTTTAACCGCCCGCAGCACCGGTCGTATGCAATAGACATATAACCGTGGGTTTAACCTCCCATAGCATAGGTCGTATGCAATACACATATATGTAATCGTGGGTCGGGGCTTAGCCCCATCCCGGTTCACGCACCAATACTCATTTTTGGAAATTCAAATATATTACAATGCATATATATGTTAAGTAACATGTGTGGGCATGCCGGTTGGGCAGCCTTTCCCAAAGCTTTACCCTTCCGGGATGTCACAGGGTCAACTCCTTCCAAGTGCAAAGATTTTAATCCAATAAACAGGTGACACGTGGCGGCCATTGATTGGGCCACGTGTTTCCATCCCATTCGCTGCCAACAAACCATGTCACATGCCAACTGTCCCAATAGCTTCCTGCCACATGTTGTACAGCCTGCCATATGTTGTACGGCCTGCCACGTCAGCGTCCGTACGGACTGTACAGAATGTACAGTTAGCATCACTTTTTTTTGCCTGTTTGTAAATTTGAATAGAACGCGATATCTCTCGCTCCCGAAGTCCATTTCAACCAAACATGTTGCGTTGGGTTTGTAATGACGAGGCCTACGCTCTCGTTCGATTTGAAGTGATTTCGAACACTTTGAATTTTTGAGCAAAATTTGATCCCCCGGATCAACTAGTACATGGGTTTCACAAAAAATAATCCAATGGGAACACCTACAACTATAGCATATGGGAAGGGGTAGTTAATAAATGAATTTCATAAGCCAATATGAGAAGACCAATTTATGAATGAAATTATAGAGATTAAGCATAAAATAGGAGAATCATTCTGGGAATTAGACCATAAGTTTAAGAGGCTAAAAGGTAAGTTAAACTACACTATTATTGATACACAACATAGACACCTGTTTGTTAATTCTTTGTTTCCACACTTGAAGTATCCTTGGAGACAACATAAATTCCAATGTCATGCTGAGGCTCTATAGCCAACCTTACAACTAGAATAAAATCAGTACAAGCATACAGATCTAGTTGTGGATGACATGAAGCAATATCTGAATATGTTAACATTCGATTTGAATCAGAACAAAGGAAAGGACAAAAGAGAAGATGTCTATTGTACAATTTTTCAGACATAAAGACATCACAAGAATGAGTTTCCATTATTTTCCTAGTATATTGGAGTGGGTATGCCAAACCATTTAACTTTAGGAGGACCATGGTGTGATGTTTGCAAAACACATGGGCATGATCCTTATCATTTCCCCCTTATGTAGAAGTACCAAACAGTACCAAACAATACATTTTGTAACTTTTGTAAGTCAATAGGACAGAAAGACGAGGACTGTAGAACCTTAGAAATGATGAAAGAAATAATTGCAAATACATATAGGGTGTAGGATGAACATGTAGCAGGAAACACTGTGCAACAGTCGCAATATAATAATTCACAACAACCACAATATAATCATGTGGAACACTTTGCAGCACAACCACAGTATAATGTGCAGTAATTTCAAAGGAAACAATCGTATAATCCTACACAACAATGTGAAGCACCACCATAATACAACAACGCACAACAGAAGTATAATTAGGGACCACAATATAACACATCGAACAAAGATAATCAACGAAACAAAGGAGGATTCAGAAGATGAGGTCATGGAGGAATAGGATTTGGAGGAGGTAGAAAACCAATTGTTTTTCATAACTATAAGAAACCAGGGCACTATGTAAGAGATTGTACACAACCACCTGTGACATGTATGTATTGTGGTGCAACAAACCATGAAACAAAAGATTTTCCAACAGTTTTGATAAAGATACAAGAGAAGAGGAACCAAACTAATCAGAATGTGCAATGGATCAAGGTAGAAAAAAAGAAAAATATGATAAGAAGATTAACATTTTTACTAGAGGTGGAGCTAATACAGGAGAATACGCAGACATGAAGGATCAGGAGGATCAGGAAGAATACAGTGCATGAACAATTGTTTTATGCATGCAAAGATAAACAGATATTTAAAGAAGCTACACAGGAGATTCTGAAAGAAAATGTTTCATCTACATTAGGAACAAAGAAAGTAGATGAGATACCAGTGTATGATATGCCTTCATTATTTGATCAGAGAAGTAAAGAGAAACCTTTAGAGCAAGTAAGTAACTTGAGAAAATTTTTGAGATCATTTGTAAAATTGTTGAATGATAAAAATTCCTTACAAGTATTGCAAAATTTGTTAGAAAAGTGTAATTTTGGGGAGGAAGGGGTAAACAAGGTAAATTTGTTCTATAAAAAGAGAAGAACCAGTAGGGAATTCATATTGAATTCCAACATTGGAGATTTCAATATGGGGGATATAATACTAGATTTAGGATCTGAAGTCAATGTTATGCCAAAGAAGACATGGGAAGCTATGAGAGAACCTCAATTAGGGTATTCACGTATTCAGTTGAAGTTGGAAAATCAACATAGAGTGGTGCCAATTGATAGGTTGAAGGGGATTCTAGTATATCTAGATGGTGTGCACACCATGGACGATTTTGAGGTCATTGACATAGTGGACAATACTTCACCATATCCATCATTGTTGGGGTTGGATTGGGATTTTGATAACCAAGATATTATCAATTTGAAGACAAGGAAGATGATATTGAATCTAGATAATACATAGTTATTGCACCATTAGATCCCTCAAAAGTAGGAATTTATGTGGAACTTGCGATAGAAAATACTTTGACAGAAGATGTGAATCAACTAGACAAAACTATTGTGCATAAAGAGGATTATATCAACCCAAATGTAGATGTAATTCTCAATTGGAGGAGTATTAGTTCTTGTGCTTTAGACTTTGACACAAGACTGGAAAATTGGCAGCAACAACTACATGAATTATCTATCAGGAGGTGTTCCAGAATGAAGCATGTGCTGAGATGGGTTGGTACAGAGGTAAGGGAGCCTCCTGCTTTTTATGACTTCAATGATTTAGAAGAAATTTTAATGAATTTTGAGGTAAAGGTTATAGAAAATCAAAGATTACTAACATTATATATTTCTTTAGAATGTACACTTACAATGTGGTGTGGTACACACAAGGGAAAGATCAACAATTGGTTTCAGTGAAAAAGGTTAATGCACATCAAATTCAACGTGGAATAGGAGCATAGATATGAGAGGAAATATGAATTATTTGGAAAAATTCAAGAACATATAGAGAAGTGCTTAGTTCAATGGAGATTAGTACCACTAAAAGAATGTCCACACTATTTTATTCACACACTAGAAGGCATCTCGAAGAACTGGTACACAAAAGAGGAATATCACAGAGAAACTGCTAACTCAGAAGAGATACAACAGAACTTTGTAGTTACATTTTCCTTTGAGCATGATAGTCCAGATATAGATACAATGCTAAAAGTGGTAAGAGACAAGATATTTGAAGAACTAGATTTTGAAGTAGTCCCATCATATCAGAAGCAAGCTAGACAGATAGTTAAACAATTGCTACAGTGGCATCACATCATAGAAGGAGAATACCCAACAGAAGATAATCCACGCACCATACAGATTCTAGAAGTGGAAGGTGAAAGGGAAGTATAAGCCCCCAAGCTAGATTCAGAAGATTATGCTACACCATTAAAGATTAAGAAGGCCAAAATTGGAATAGCAGAAAACCGAAATATGGGAAGTATTGGAGATTATTGGGATAATCAGACACTGGAGAGGATCACAGAATTACTTCATGAGTATAGTGACTTATTCCCAACAACATTCTCATAGATGAAGGGGTTAGCAAAATAACTGGGAGATATGAATGTACCTTTGAAGCTGGAAGAAAGACCTATCATACATAGTCCTTATAGATTGAATCCAATATACAAAGAGAAGGTGAAGACAAAAATTGACAAGATGATAGAAGTTGGCATCATAGAACCTGTAGAAGAGTTAGAATGGATCAGTCCTATGGTGGTGCAGGAAAATAAGCAAGGAGGGATAAGGATATGTGTAGATTTGAGAAATTTGAATGATAATATCTGGAAGGTCACCAAAGGATCACTAGTGATAGAAAAAGGAGAGAACCTAGGTACATTGTATTTATGTCCTGGTAATACCAACTTTTCTATCTATTTAGATTATACATGAGTGGATAAAACACTATGGCATCATAGGCTTGCACACATGAGTGAGAAGGGGATGTATATACTTTGCAAAAGAAATTTGTTGCTAGATCTTAAACAAATTGAGTTGGATTTCTGTGAGCATTGTGTTTATGGAAAATAGAAGAGATTCATATTTCTTAGAGTCGGAAAAGAAAAGAAGAGTAAGTTTTTCATGAGATTACACTTAAGGTTCAAAAGGTTAATTTCAAGGCATCATAAATATAAAGGGATGTTTTTAAAGGTGTTTTTTCTTCCGTTAGTTATATAAGAATTAATCCTCAAATGACAATAATGTCAGAACAAGATAGAGGTCACAATTTTTCATTTGAGTCGATTTATAAAATCAAATGATGTGAGGGGAACTTACAAAACTGTTAAAAAAAATGAGGCATCAATGCAAGATGAATCTTACCTTTTTCACAATAGAAGAAATTAACGAATGCACCCTTGAAAGGATATGAGATACAGTAATCCAAGTAGCTCATAGGTCTTGTATTCACTTATAGCAAATATAGAGGAAAAATTTATTTCTTATCAAACAATCGATAAAATGTGACTACAGTAGTAGTAGTACAAAATTGAAATCACTCACTTATCAAGGAATAGCATAAGGAAAACTAGAAATATGGAATACAAGAGGAAAACATAACCCAAACCACACAAAAATCTGAATCCCTGTTTGCACTTGTATTAATTCTCACAAAAGGAGAGTTCTCTCTATTACATTTGGCAAGAAGCAACATGTGTTAAGTCTTCAAAATATGAATTTATACAAACATGATCTCAACCCTAGGCGGTTGAAATTCTCATAATTAAAAAACAATAAATATTACAAGATGTGAAATTTGAAGAGTTTCATTTGCATCTTCTCTGTCTCTTCACCTACTGGTAGAGCCGTTTCTTCTTCTTGTCCTCCAGCTCAGAAACAACTGACCTCTAATCATGACCTACGTAAATGGTATGCACGCGTTGTCTCATTTGTTCCCATATGTGTTGGTGTTTTCTTGTTCGACACATTGAACACATCTACCTACGAACTGCACCACCAACCTGGAAGGCTTTGTTGTGTCATTCGCCTCACAAGTATATAACTTATTTTCTATGTGAGGCAACATGTCTTCCATTCTCCTAGCTTATAAATATATATATTGTAGCCGCAAACTAGGATTGACAATCCACTTATTAATCTGGATAATGTCAATTCATTTCAATTGAAGGATTTCAGCCTGGGCTTCTTCCATGCTTATCTTGGAATCAAGTTGATTTTTTGTTATATCAATTTTCCCCAGGGAGTCAAAGATACTATCTCTTGCAATGTCCAATGACTCTTTCGCGAGTGAGGAACATGCTTCTTCGCAAGATTCCTTCACTTCCCAAGATAACCTTTTACTTTCAACTAAATTGGCCTCCCAGGTTTTCAATATTATGTCACCTTGAGTTTTCTCTAAAAGAGACAATCTAGTGGCCCTGGCTAGTTCTTCCTTTACTTTTGATAAGACAGCCTCATGGAATGTAACTCGAGCTGCAATGACCTCACTCTCTTTTAGGTGAATGTTATTTAAAGAATGCTTTTCCATCTGATAATATTTTTGAACAACTTCTACTTTAGTCAAGAGATTTTGTTGTGTTGATTCCAGCTTCTTGTGCACCTCCAATGCCTGGGATTGGAAAGCCCCCATATACACTACCGTGTTATGAGTTAATTTTATTTTAGCCTTCAGTTGTTTGACCAACTCTCCATGTTGAATGACCAATTCTCTACTTTCCTGCCAATTTTTATGCATTTCATCAAGTCTGATTTTCAGTTGTTGAATTTCTTGTCTGTCATAGACTCTGATCTACTCAAAAACCTTATTCATCTCATTTCTCACATTATGTTCCATGGTCTTTATTTGTTTTTACAACTATTTCACCAACAGATCCTTCTTCTGTAGTTGTTTTGATAGATTCCCAAAAGAGCATTGATTTTCTATGGAAAAAGCTTCCAATGTGCTTGCCACTTCCATAGAAAATTATGCGTCCTCTAAGGCCTGACCATCATATAACACTCTATGTCTATTGATGGTTGAAACTTCCCTTTGGTGCATTTCTCTTTTTACTACAACCCTCATCTTCTTGCTAGAATAAGTCGGAAGGGGACATTTCTTCAACAAAAATAGGAGTGAGATCCTTTATAAAAACAACTTCGGTATTCAGGTTTCCCCTACTGAAATGTAAAGGAGTAGGAGTTATCCATTTGATAAGGTTTCCTATCTTAGTGGATGGATTTTGCCTTGCTATGTTTGTAGCCGATTTTTTTTGTGTGGACAGTGATTTATCTTCATCCTTTTTTATCAAAGCTCTATCTTCAACTTTAGTTTGATCATCTGGTGGATTTGATGATGCAGTATTTTATCTCTATAGCACAACCTCTTTTTTCTCCAAATTTTCCTGAATGTCTCGTCCACTGGAACTTCCCGCTTATAATTTATGGGTCGCAACTTCTTGTGTGGTAGGAGACATCGAGACTCCTCCCTATAAGACTTTAGGCAGGTTATTTCTTTGGTGCCTTTGAAAATTATAGAAATCGCAAAATTCTTCTGGAGCCAAAGTTCAGACTCGGCTCAACAATTCTTGATAAGATCCTGCTCCTTGGAATATCTCATCCTATGGGGAATATTCATGCTCATATATTTTTATATTGTAAAGAGCCATGTGATTTCCTACGATCTTCTGGGGATCATGTTTCTTGAATTCAATATTAACAAGATTAACGTCTCCCAGGGTCACAACCTCTACTTTTGAGTGGCCAAAATCTAATAGTGAGAACATACCAATCTACAAAGGCAAGGTGGGCCATAATTTTTTATGTAATTCCTTTATCTCTTTACTAATTATTCCTAGCATAGTTTGATGTGTTACCTCTATGCACACTAATCGATCTAGCAGAAAATTTGGTAAGGCATGCAGAGGAACGGATCATCCAAAAACCCTGATATAAGAGAAATGTTCCTTAATGTACCAATCTGCTACATTTCCCAAGTTCATCACTATCTTGTCTCAAATCCTGGGAGGTGGGCACCCGTATATAGAAATATGCATCGACACCACCAGATAGCTGTAGATTTCATAGAAGAAATATTTTTCTTTATCCTCCAACAACTTGGAGTGATTGAAGTGTATTGGTTCAACGTTGGTCGAAGTCCAGTCCATCCCATCAAAGGAAATGGCGTCATGAAACAAACAACATCGATAATATATGAAGACATGTAAAATGGGGTAGGTTTCCCTTTGGATTTCATTGACCGATATTCTGTGATTTTCCTGACCAAATTGTCTGATAATATTTTGGCCCAATCAAAGGAATACCCCTATGCTACTGTATGCATGATTGGTACCCATGGTAATACGAAATGAGCATAGTTTTCCTTCCCATAAATTTGACATAACATCATGGATGCATACATCATGTGAGGCTCTAATAAAGAAACAACATACACGCCATGGGTGTCTTCTCTAAATTTCTGAGGACGTGAACACCAATCCTTGATCAAGTCGGGTAAGTTCCTTCCATATTGCATGCATTCTTTTTTGTCAAAGCCCATCAGAAAAGAGGCATTATAAATTTAATTGGGAACTAGGGATAATCTATACATTACCTGGAAATTCTCTGGTCGAAAAAAACCCAACTACAACTTTTTACAAATTACAGATACTCCTGGTCGAGAGGTCGAAATTCTCTAGTGCCTAACCAATCATACCATTATAAGGCATGATCCTAGGTCGCGTTGCTATTTTATGCAGCTCTGATTGAGAAATATATTTGTATTTCGTAGAGTCGGTTTCAGTTGCCTTGTCACCCGAATCATCTGGGAATTTGGTCAATTTGTATTGTAAAATATCGAATACCTGCGTCCAACTTTTCACGGTATCTATGGTTATGGGTGATGTGTATGAGAAGACGTCTGTGTTTGGGTTTGAGATTTCACTAGACACTTTAGCTGTTTTCCGTGGAGCCATGATATCACAAGTTCATAACTCTGTTACCTATTACAGGAAATGCGCAAACTTCTTATCTTGCTCAAACTTGTTTTTCTATGAAAATGCAAAAGAAATTCAAACTTCAATATCCTTTTCCCCTAAATGAGTTGATTTACAAATACTTTACTGACGGTGCATTCACTTTCTTTAATGAAAATATTTAGTTGGTGGTCGGAGATCTTATTTGAAATGATTATCGTAGATCGATTATTAATTTCATTAATGTCTGGTGTTTCACGATTAGAAGTTTTGACAAATAACATTTCAATTTACCCGAGCTACGATTCAGCCAAAAATTAATCACAAGATAATCCTCATTAATGCATTAGTTAATCGCATTTATAATTAAGTGTTTTTTTGGATTTTCAGACCTCCGTATTTTGGTAGTTTCTCAAGGAGGGATCCCCAAAAAGTGAAATCATGAAGTTATTAATTAATTTTAATCATGTTTTATCCAATAAATAATCATTTTTATCTTCAAGTATTTTGGGGTTTTGTGCTTAATGATATTTGAGTGTAGTGCATGGAAAATATCCGAACTCGAAAAGTGCAAAATTATTTAATTAAGTATTAATCAAGATTAACTTGTTTAAAACGAGATTAGCTCTTTGTTATCTATGTGCTTCGGGTGTCGGCAAAACAAATTTATGGATGTTTTGATATACCACTACTTGTAATGAAGTGTCAAATCTTAGGAAGGTATACATGTATGATGACTAAGACCCTTTGAACACTTTTCAAATATCGGGATTTTGGAGTTGCTATATGGTGAAATGCCCAAAGCACGAAACTCCAAAATCTGAAACTCTGAAGAAAGTCTCTAGAGTCTTGACCTTTTTAACATTCAGGCGGCTCCAAAATGTTTGGGAAAGAAGGATCATTCGATCGATGAGAGAGTTGGATCGAAGGTGGACCTTGCATACTCGTTAAGGATAAAATAAAAAAATGATTTATTATTGAAGTTCAATTTTGAGATGAAGTAAAAAGAAGTAGGGTAATGTTTTAGACTTATTATTTGAAAAGTGTTCCAACAGAGTGAAAGGTTATAGCTTGTGCATACAGATGTATGGGGACCAGATCATGTATCATCTCTTGGTGGATCTCATTATTATGTTATTTTTATGGATGATGCAACTAGAAAAACTTGGGTTTATTGCATTCGACAAAAATGTGATGTTTATGATACTTTTAAGAAATGGAAAGCTTTTGTTGAGAATGAGACAAGAAAAAGGTTGAAGTGTCTCAGATCAAACAATGGAGGTGAATATTGCAGAAAGGGGTTTGATGATTAATGTTCATACCATGGGATTCATAGAGAGAAGACAGTTCCAAGAACACCATAAGAAAATGGTGTGTCAGAAAGGATGAACAAGACAATCATGGAGCGTACAAGGAGTATGAGATTTCATGTTGGTTTGCCCTTATAGTTATGGGAATATGTTGTAGATATTGATATTTACTTAATAAATAGAGGACCTTCAAGCTCTTTGGATGGTGGAATTCCATAGGAGGCATGGACATGTAAAAATTTAAACTTTTATTTTTTGAAGACTTTCGGTTCTGAAGAATTTGTCCATATTGATAAAGAAAATAGAACAAATCTCGAGTAAAAATCCAATAAGTGTACCTTTATTGGATATAGTGTTAATGATTTTTGTTATCTCTTATGGGATTATGAAAATCATTAAAAAAATTGGAGTAGATATGTCATATTCAATGAGAAGGTCATGTACAAAGATTAGTTGTAGGGAAAGATACAAGAAAAAGAAAAACCAGAATACACAGTGCTTTATGAGATCATTGAAAAATAAATTCCAAAGGTACCAGAAAATCAAAATGTACAAAAATAGGAGCAATAAGTACCTCAAAATCCTGCAAGTTTTGTTAAAGGATCTACCAGGTTAAGTAGACCCCCTAAACGATACTCTCCTTCATTGTGTGATTTATTGTTGACTGGTTCTACTGAACCCGAATGTTATGAAGAATAAATGTAGGTAGACACCAAAAAGAAGTGGGAGAAAGGTATTAAATAGGAAATGGATTCCCTGGTAAATAGCCAGACTTGGGATTTGGTTCAGTTTCCTGCAGGAAAAAAAGAATTGCAGAATAAATGGGTTTACAAGTTGAAGGAAGAAAATGGAGGAAAAACATGATATAAGGCTAAACCTATTGTAAATGGGTTTGCACAAAATAAAGGTATATATTTTGATGAAATGTTTTCTCTTGTTGTTAAAATGAGTTCAAATAGGTCTATTTTAGGTCTTGTGGATGTAGAAGATTTACATCTTGAACAATTAGATGTAAAAACAACTTTTATTCATGGGGATTTTGAGGAAGATATTTATATGCAGTAGCCACAGGGGTATGAGGTGAAAGGGAAGGAAAAATTGGTATTATGGTTGAATAAGACCTTGTATGGCCTAAATAAATCTCAAAGGGAGTGGTATTTGAATTTTGACAAGTTTATGACAAAACAAGGTTATAGTAGATGACATTCTAATCACTGTGATTATTTTTAAAAGCTATAAAATGGAAGTTATATTATCTTGATATTGTATGTAGATGACATGCTTGTTGCAGGGTCTAATATACATGATATATATGTTCTCAAGAAGTAATTATCTAATTCATTTGCGATGAACAATTTGGGTGCCGTAAAGAAAATCCTTGGTATGAGAATAACAAGATACAAGAAAAATCATAAATTGACATTGTCACGTGGTGAGTAGATAGTGAAGGTGTTGGAGAGGTTTAGAATGCAGAATACAAAACCAGTTAGTACACCTTTGGCGATCCATTTCAAATTAACTAAGGAAATGTGTCCCAAGGCACAGGAGGAGAAAAAATACATGTTCAGGGTCCCTTATTCATCATCAGTTGGTAGCTTGATGTATGCAATGGTTTGCAGAAGATCAAATATTGCACATGCATTGGGAGTTTTAAGTAGGTATATGAACAATTCAGGTAAATAAAATTGGGAGGAATTAAAGTGGATTCTCAAGTATTTGACAAATATTGCTACTCATGCATTATGTTTTGAAGGTTCAGAAAACATAATGCATGAGTAGCAAAAATGTTCTACAAGGATATGTTGATTCAGATATGGCATGTGATAAAGATAGCAGGAGGAGCACCACAAGGAACGTTTTTACTATAGGTGGAACAACAATAAGTTCTATTTAGAAACTCCAAAAGGTTGTTGCAATTTCAACAACAAAAGCAGAGTATGTTACTGCTACAAAGGCTAGTAAAGAAATGATTTGGTTACATAGGTTTATGGAGGAATTGGGAAAGAAGCAGGAGAATAGCAGGTTGTACTGTGACAGTGAGAGTGTCATTCATATTGAAAATAAATCATCCTTCCATTGGAAGACTAAGAATATACATATCAGGTACCATTTCATACGATCCATCTTGGAAGATGGACATTTGAAGTTGGAAAAGAGACACACTAGCCAAAATCCTGCAGACATGTTAACAAAGCTAGTAACTAGGGAGAAACAACATCCTTGCTCAGTTTTAGTTGATATTCATGCATTAAGGTGAAGATGGGAAATTTTCCAGGTCCAATAAGGATCATAGTCCAACAAATAAAACAACGGTGGAGTTTTTGAGATCAGTGTCCAAGTGGGATATTGTTGGTTGTGGAGCATGGTTATCTTATTGATTCACAAGTATTCAACCATTTTTATACCACATGAAGAATTTAAACCTTTGAATATTGTACACCCTCCACGCAGGGGAGTGTGTGGGGGGGGAGGGAGGGGGGGGCGGGGGTGTGTTTCCCCTCCTATAGGGTCCGGGGGAAAGAGGGCCCCCAATGGGGATTCGGGGGAGATGCCCCCAAATGAAAAGTTTCCTTGTAAATTTATATTGTAATTTCATATTAAATCTAGACTGTTCATTATAAGGTCATAGATCTGAAGGTAGAAGTTATGTTAGGGTTTTTTCCCCTAGAAGGAAACCCTCTTTTATGAGGGAAATGTATTGTGGCTATGCATCATTGTGAATATTATATTATGAGTGCAGAGACCATGAGAGAAATAAGATGAAGTTACAACAGGTGTGTTGTAGGTTGTATCCCTTCATTTGTTAGATAATAAAAAGGAAGGACCTAGAAATTTATCTGGTCGGCATAGCCCATACTGGGTGAACCATGTATATCTATGTCTCTATTGTATTTTGTATCTTCTGTTTATTATTTATTCATTTGTTTTTATTTTATTGTTTTGCGATCCTGTTTTACTAACAGTTATAAGCGAACGTGTTGTAGGAGGTTCAGTCCACAGCTAGGGTTGATGCCACCAACCTAGAAATTGGTAGGGGGGTGAAGGAGATATTGCAGGTAACTTGTGAACATATAACACTGGATAAGGAGGAGGAGAAACAATGCGGAAATAAGTTATAGAAGAAACTTGCAGAAGTATATAGTAGCATACCAGACTGTGCAAAGACACTGGAGGTCAAAACAAAAGAGAAGATCCAAAATATTGTGTAGACAATGGAGAAATAAAAATAGGAGATAGAAGACTTAAGAGAAAAATTGACTCCAAGCACACTATCAAAAGTATGGGAACAAAGAATGTAGGAAGTTATTCTGCACATAGATATCATGGTGCAAGAGGCAAAAGAAGTGGTGAAAATATATGACATGACTGCACCTATTTGGACCATCCTGGAAGAACATTAGAAGAAACAACAACTAGAGCAGAAAGAGGGAAAAATGAACATTGAAGTTTAGGACCTGAAGAAGAGGTAGAAGACCATGGCCATATCCATGAGTCTGAAGGCCACGCAAAAGCTCAAAACACCCCAGAGGAAGAAAAACAAGAAAGGAAGGCTCAATTGGATCCATTTAATCAAGAGGCCTAAAGGATGATAGAAGAGCTTCTTACATAAAAAGGAAGACTGGAACATGTGCTGGTAGAAATAAGAGAAGTGTTGAAAGAGCACATGACAACACATGATTTGGAGATACTAGAAGGAAAGAGCACACCAGATAAGGAGAAACAATTAGAGATGGAAAAGACATTTCATGCACTGGATGTAGCACTGCAAAAGGTGAACTATGTGGCTCAGGATGAGCCACATATTAGTGTTGGGGGTCTATTGGCGTAGGCCTGTTGGGGAGTAAAGTCAAGATCGAGAACAATGTAGCAAATGAGGCAGATTGGACCAATAATGAGAGTGCACCATATTTTGAGGAAAAGCAGTGTGTGTGACAGGATTTGTGAAAATCTCACGGAAATGTGGAAAAACCTTTCCATGTTAGGGCTAGGGTGTTGGAATGTATTGTAAGGGGTTTTAACCAATTTTTTTAATATAAATAGAAGAAGTGTAAGGTAGATTGGAAGATCCTATTATGATTTTTGTGATATCTTTGTGTAACTTATTACATGAAGAAAGTACTTGGAGCACCTTTTTGGATTTGAAGTCTTCTTTGAGAGCCATGGAACTTAGACATAGTCAATCTGGAGATGTAGCTCAAGGTCGGGTTGTAATATGTGGAGCTTGGTGCGATCCTAGTATGCCTCACTACTCTCTATTATCCTATCATGTAATGTGCGCAATGCCATTTTGATGAATAAGAAAGAAGAAAAAGATCTTTGTGGACGTATCCCTAAGGGGGGTGAACCATGGTAAAAACCTTATGTTGCAATGTGTCTGAATGTTTTAATATTTTTGCAATTATGGTTGAATGATTAGATATATGGATGAATGGTTTAAATTATAGTGCACACTAGAAGTATGTATGAAGAATGAACACTATGAATGAATAAATTAGTAGATATGATGAATGGTATGATATAATTCATGGATAAGTAGAGATAGAAGTATGAAGAAAAACTCCAATCCCTTCCATGATTGCAGACACCTGCGTCTTGCAATCACCCATAAACCATCTCGGGTGAGACTGCATTGCGCACTTTGTGTGTGGTGTAGTCTTCTAGTTTACCAGAAGTGACGATGTGTAAAAATGGTTTTGGTGGAGAACTAAAGTAGAACCTGGGTCAATTCATAT
The DNA here is from genome assembly GCA_009831015.1 of Picea engelmannii. NCBI lineage: Eukaryota > Viridiplantae > Streptophyta > Pinopsida > Pinales > Pinaceae > Picea > Picea engelmannii. The sequence continues at coordinate 585,876 of ML778610.1, forward strand.
GTCCAACAATTGGTTAGTATTATAGTTCTTTTGATTGATTTACCGAAACATGTTAGTTTTTTTTTAAATAAAATTTACATTTTGATGTTTTAGTTGTAGAAATTTCAAAGATAGAATGACTCAGAGAAGAAAATAAACTCAACAAAAGGACGAGGAATATGAAATTGAAAATCACCCCAAGTCAAAATTATTCTCAAATACAACATTCAAGACAGGCGAAAGCAATAGTCTGGAACAGAGCCAAATATATGCATTATTTGCACAAGGAGATTTAACTAAAAGATATGAGTCATATGAAGATGATTTGGTTGATGTCAAGGGATCTAAACTTCACAAAATTACCACCAGACCAACCATATTTCCCTACTATGACATGGTACAGTGGATAATCTCTCATACTGATATATCTACATGAACTATTGTTAATTTATCACTCCAATTTGTTGGTTCCTTCAGACCTGGGGATGCTAGTAATATGTGTAATATAATCCCACCCTTAGTTGGGCTTCACGACAAATTCATTAATTAAAATGTTGAAAAAGAGGAATTGCAAATGGATTATTTGATTAAAGAATGGTCGCATGAACCCAATTCTTTTAAGATCATAGGTGACAAGATCTACACTATTTATAGACTAAAGAAAAACCCCATGTTGGTTTCCATAATGCTTTTTCATCTATATGGAGAGAAATATTCTTCAAAATTCAAGTTTATTTGGGTCCCTCTCATCTATCAAGTCCTCACAGGGAAAATGTTCAATTGGGCTCATAAACTCTCTACTAATATCAAACAAGAAGTGAAAACGTATCAAGAAGCACCTTTAGGATACTATACAAGATTTTTCATGTTTTCTTATTTAGTGGATGTCGTTTGCGGAACTACTCCTTTTCCCCTTTTATCTTGGACATGGTATCCCTCTAAGGAGGAAATTCATTTATACTTCTATAAAATGTAGGCAATCAACTACGAAAATGATTTCTATGATATCTGTAATTTCTTTATAATTCCCCTGCTTCTTATTTTGCAAAGTCTACCAGCCCCAAGATTCACCCAAGAGGCCATGTATGCTATAAAATAAATTGGTGATTGGTTTGTAGATGAATAAATTTCATATATCAGGACTTATGGTTGTGAAGGGGCTCCTCGTGTCCAACCCAGGTATGTATAAAACATTATAGTATTAAGAATGATTTCATAATGGATATTCAGTGTTAGCATTGCATCCACATTGATAAAAAATCAAAATTGTATGTCATTAAAGATCAACATGAACAAATACTTGAATTTTCAACAAAGTCTCAAGTACAATATGATAATAAAAAGGAGTTCCAATATTTATTTGATAATATGAATATGTGGGAAGAACAAACAACTGGTTTTCTACCAAGGTTCTCCAAAATGTCTGAAGAAGAAAAGATCCAAACATGGGCCTCACTTGACTCATGAAAAGCTAGCTATTTATTTTCACATGGTTTTAATGAGGAAACAAGAAAATATTGCTCAAACTTATGGGATTCATCATTGGATATCATTGAATACTATGATATGCCTCACATGCAATTTCTAAGAAGATCAGTGCCCCTATCAAATTGTCTTACATATCTGCAACAATAGGTAGACTCAAGGGAAAATGGAATCAACAAATTGATTTTCTATTATCTAGAAAATTGTTAGACAACTTCTTACTTGTCCAACAAAATGTTCAAAAGAAATTGATAAATTTTTATAAAAATTTCATATGGACGAGAGGAAATTGTTAATAAAATCTATCGATGTAAATTAAACAAGTAAATTCCCTAGCATTTCTTAATTTCACTTATTTTATAAAAAGTTTCCTTATTAAAGTATGCATATTTTCACATTTCCTCATAATGTTGTTTGTAATTCTGGAAATAAATTGTATATGGAGTTTTTGAAATGTCCAATGTTTCAACTGGACACTCCACCCATCATCAGGGACTGTTGAGGCAATAAGTATGAAAATAGTTACTGAGTAGGGAGTAGATACAGGTGAAGACAATATTACCATTAGGGAAAAATATAGACATAGCCATTATAAATTGGCCATTCTAAAAAAAGGGGAGTTATCGTGTTATTATTAATAAGGTAAAAGTATACAATAAAAGTTTAAATTTTAAAACCAAGAATATTTAATCGATAATAATTATTAAATAGTAATGTAGTTAATCAATAATAATTATTAAATAATAATATAGTTAAGAATAATTAAGAATAAATATTAAATAATTATATAGTGAATAATAATTAATTAATTGAAATTAATTAGAGGCTAGGAATTGAAATATAGTTGAAAAAGAGAGTTCTTTTGTTATTATTAATTAATGTATAAAAGGTCAAATGTACTTTTATTATATACTTTTACCTTATTAATAATAACAAAACAACTCCCCTTTTCTTACAACAACTAATTTATAACGACTATGTCTATCATTTTCCTTAATGGTCATATTATCTTCAAATTTATATACACCCCACCCCAACAATCTTTTCATACGTATTTCTTCAATAATACTGGATGATGGGTGTAGTGTCCTCTCAAAAAATTGTATGTTTCAAAAAATCCTTATATAGTTTATTTCCGTAATTACAAAAAACAAAGTTTCCTTATGGAAAATTCAAGGACAAAAAAAAGGGGAAAAATTCATCAGAGGAGTTTTTGGAACCGAGGGGAATATTTCTCCTTAGTGTCAGCAAAAAAATCAAATCAAATATCCGAGCCTATCAATTTTATCAAATAAGAGAAACAATTCTACGATCTAGGATCATTTCTTCTATTTATTGCAATTTTGTAGAAAGACAAAGGATTGGAAATTCTAAAAAGAAGGCTATATGCACTATTGTAAAAGCATTAAAATTTTGAGTTCTGAAGACCTGGAAGTGGAAGAGACTATATGGTGTTTTCTATTTTTGGTACTGTTATTCAAGATAATGAAATAATTATTTTCCAAACCACATCATTATTCTGTCAGATTTATTTCTCAGTGAAAAAATTATATTCTCAATGTCTACATGGTTGTTAGAATTTTTGAGAAATCCTTATGTGGATCCATTCCTAACTGAATTTGATATGACTGATCCTAAAATGAACATGAATATGCATATTAGTGACTGTTAAGGTAACTATTTGTTATATTTGTGATTGAAATTCATAAGTTTAAATCATTGTTATGACTATAAGAACTATTTATGAAGTCTGGCAAGTTATCTTTATTTCATGTTTAATTTACACTATTGAATATGAGTATAAAAATTGGTATTTTCTTGGTAATTATTTACTAAGTTAAAATTGAGGTGTATTTATGTTAACATTTATCAAGCTATTTGAACTATTGTCACAACCTAGTAAGCTCATTTTTATCTCATATTCATCATGAAATATCATCTTTCTCATCATTGGATTACCATGAACTATTCCTATACTATAGTAAGGATAGTATAGTAGTAGAATAGAGTTATATTAGTTCTTTCTTTTCTACATAATAGTCTAGCAGAGCCTCAATGAAAAGTATCCTTTCAAGAAGCAATTTCTCCAAGTGGAAACCAGGCCCACATACCGATGAGGATTGTCAGACAGTTGGTATTGTTGGACAATTGGTTTATATATTTGGTTTTCATTCATGTCAACCCTTGGAGAGTGATATTGTAGATTGATGTCAACCCTTGAGTATGCCTGATAGCATATTCTGGTAGCTCCAGAGGTATGGGTAAGCAACCTAAGTTTGGTTGAGGAATAAAGCATGAATATCAGTGTATATGAAGGTAATACTATTCTAGATAGATAGTACATATCGTTCCCTTTCCGGTGATATGTGTAACATCACATAAATCCTCACGGCTAGAGATTTATGTCTTTGTGAAGTTGGAGAACCTTCATGAATTATCTAGAATCCCCTAGAAGGTCAAATAAGTCAATTTATTCTAGAATATACTAGAACAATTATATGAGTCAAAGTGGTTGTAAATAGGATGATGTAAACCCCCACCACTCCCAGGGGCTCACACAACCTCCTGGTCTAAGGATCGTTCAGTTAAGGGAGTTGAATTAGCACTCACGTCCTCGTTGAACCCTCAAAATACTCTAGCACTGGACTTTTTCCTTTTCCCCATGCAAATATTTGTGCTTGAGAGGGTCTTATCACTTCAGTGAATAAATCCACATGACCTCGGGTCGGACCCATGGGATAAAATTTCCAAAGGCGGGAATTTTGGGAACTTCGAAGCTCCGTTCTTCGGGAGTTCCAACAACAACACATAATGGTTCGCCTAAACGTCAAACTCGCGAATAGCCAAATCAAAGAAGAAAATCAATGGTTTGAACTTTGCGCTGAGATATACGAATCAGATATTTGGGACTCCGATATTTGAGAGTCTTCCCTTCTCCAACAAGCAATACTTATGGATGTGAGAACTCTAGACTAGTAGATCAGATGGTGTTAATCCAGCTCAGATCGACGACCCACATTTACTTTGAGCTCCAAGATTCATATATTTTCATGTATTAACTTACACTTCCTCCTGAATCAACGGACTCTGAATATGTGAAGGGTTTTAATCAATCATCCACATTCCCTTTCCAATGGATGGTCGAGATGGACTTCGACCTTCGGGCCTTCGGCGGTTCTTGACCCAAAACAAATTTCATCGCAGTTCTTCCGGAGTGTCAAATTATGAACTCTTAGATCTGTCGACACATGTACCTAGCGCCTATGGCGTGGATCTACTCTGGGCTTTAGAGCTTCAAGATTTCTGCATTCTCTTTTGACAACACATCAATTTCTCCAGATAGTCAGACTTTTAGACACCCGTTTATCTGTGGACACATGTCCCCTTTCTAAAATGGTTCAGATTGACTTTGGGCTCCGGGACATTGGGAAATTTATCTCCTCAACAATATACACCTAAAAACTATCGAATCCGTGAAGTCTAAAGGACTTAAAGGGTTAACACATGTGCTTATTCTCCTGATCCAATGGTTGTGAAAAACGCTGACTCCTACCAAACGGATCTAGTTCGCTCATTCTCCAAAAAAAAAAAAATCCTTTATCCAAGGACCTTTTCTCATGGTTCTTCCCGATATTTACCAACTTTAAAGAACTTCAGCTTTGGCGCACACCTTGTGCTCCTCCTCAGAGTGGAACCTAGACTTTCTTCTAGCGCACACTTGTGCTACTTCTCCTGATCTTGAGACTTAGAAAAATCTCTTGTGCACTCCTTGCGCTTGCTCTCCTTGAGACTCTTTAAACACTTCACTAAGTGTTGGCCCTGTGCACAACTTTCATGGGGATATCCTTAGATATTTTATACCCTAACAAGTATATGTGCACTTCTTGCACGCACTCTATGAAATTTGCACTATCTCTCCTGAGCTATTGAGTCTGTAAACGACTCTTCCTTCACACTCCATGCATGGCCATTGTGCACTCCTTGAACCAGGATTTCAGAAGATAAACACTTGAAACTTATACAACATGAAAGGTTCATTCATTCAACTATGAAATACAAACACATGCGTATAAAAATAGAAAAATAGATAACATAACATTACCCAAATAACTCGTAGATAAGAAAACTCGGATATTTGAAGAAATTCTCGTCTATTATATTACTTCAACAAAACATTTACAAGAGTTACAACCTTTAGCTTCTCTCAACAACAATTCTCTTTAAGAGCAATCAAAACAACTTCAACAACCTATTTTGGGCATATATTACATGTATTTATACATGAGGGGGCTTCTCGAGCCTTCCCTCAAGACTATATTGGTGTTGTCATATCACAATCAAGCATCCTACCACTAAGTATTATTACAATAAATGATTTATTACAATCTAGATATGATTTGATGCTCAAAATATGTACAATCCTACAGGTGATTAAAGAAATTACAATCTTCTAGAGCTCATAAATGGCTCAATCTTTGAGATCTTATGAGATCTTTAATTAAATACTTTCAAAATATTAAAGTGGCGCACTCTCCTTGGAATCCAAACCATTTTGAATGCACACAGTGGATGTTGAGTTGTCCTCGGCTTGGCCTCATTGAATGTTGATGGCGATGTTCCTGCATCATACTCCTTTGGAAAAAATGATTCATGGACTCCTGTCCATGAGATACTCCACTGTATTTCCATGCTTCTGGATTTCAGTTTCAGTTATCCAAATCGCATCTTCTGTTGGATGATCTTTATACTTAATGAGATACTCATAATAAAATTTCCTCATGGTCTTCTTAGCAATCCTTTGATCTAAAATCTTCTCTATCTCTAGCTTCTCTGCTCTGGGCATCTGTCACTTCCAATGAATTTTCTTTTGACTATATGTCCCTTCTGTATCATCTATCATGTAATGGTTTAAGTCCGCTACATTGAATATTGGTGATATTCCAATGTCCTATGGAAATTCAATATCATAAGAATTTGCAACAAATTTTATGAGGATATTTACATGGTCCTATATTTTTCATCTTCAACTTATTATATTTCCCATTCAGAAATATTTCCTTCCTCATGTGTGCTAAAACTTGATGTTCAATTTCAAAATTAACCTCTCTTATTCTCTGGTCTACTCTGTTTTTGTATCTTTGGCTACTATCATGTAGTTTTCCTTTGATTTGATCATGCAACTTCTACATCACTGCAACAAAATCCTCTACTCTTGCACGTCAGAATTCATCTCGTCCCAAATCTCTCAACTTTGAAATTCCTCTTGGATGCATCCCATATACTATCTGGAATGGGATCTTACTAGTACTCATATTCAGTGAGTCATTATATGAAAACTCTTCTTGGGGAAGAATTTGATCCCACTAACTGTTATGTTCAATGACCAGACTTCTTAACATATTCCATAATATTTTATTTGATACCTTAGTATTTATATCTATCTAAGGATGACATGCTAAACTGAAAGACAAAATTGTCCCCAACTTATTCCACAAGGTCCTCTAAAAGTGTCCCACAAATTCAGTATCTTTGTCTGAAACTATACTCCTGGGCAACCCATGCAATCTCACAATCTTATTGAAAAACAAATTTTCTATGTGGGTAGCATCACTCGTTTTATAACATGGTATGAAATGTGCCATTTTTGAAAATGTGTCAACCACCACAAAGATTGAATCATTTCCCCTCTGGGTTCTTCGAAATCCTAAAACAAAATCCATACTTATAGCATCCCACGACCTGTCTAGAATAGGAAATGGGGTATACAATCCATTGTTATGCTTCTTTCCTTTACAATATTGGCACATTCTACATCCATCCATGAACTTATTTACATCATATCTCATGCCTAGCCAATAGTATGAAGAATTCAAATGCACATATTTTTTATCATGGCCAAAGTGTCCATTAAATCTCTACTATGTTTCTTCTTTAGAAAATAGTCCCTGATTGATCATTTCAGGATACACAACTGGATACATTTGACTAAAAATCCATCTTGGATCAGATACACCATCCATTCATTTATGTATCTTAGGAAAGGGTTCTCACATGATTCATAAAATTCCTTGAAATCTGGATCTTCTTGATACATATCCTTGAGGTGTTCAAATCCCAAAGTCTCCACTTACAATTCCTGCAAGATAAAACATATCTTGCTCAAATAATATGAAACTTTGTTAGCACTTCCACTAATATGCTTAGTAACAAAAGTAAAACTCTCTATGAATTCTACCCATTTGGCATGTCTCTGGTTCATTTTTTCTTGCCTGACTATAAACTACAAAGCCTGATTATTAGTATACAAACCAGAAGCCTTCGGGATAAGATAATGCCTCCACTTTTTCAAAGTTTGAATTACAACATAAAATTCCTTTTCATATGTTGAATAATTCCTCTTAACATAATTTAGTTTCTCACTGAAATAAGAAACATGCTTATTATCTTGACTTAAAACTATGCCAATGGCCATTACACTTGCATCACATTTGACCTAAAACGTCTTCTTAAAATATGGTAGAACTAAAATAGGTTTTTATGTTATCTTTTATTTCAAAACTTTAAATCCCTTCTTAGCTTCTCCTATCCAATTAAAAGATCCATGTTCCTTCTTTATGGTATCCAGTATGGGTGCACAAATACTACTAAAATTCCTGATGAATTTCCTGTAAAAACTCGCCAACCCATGAAAACTCCTTTCTTCAAACATGCTTGTTGGTGAAGGCCATTCTCTTATTTTCCTCACCTTCTATAGATCCATCTTCAATTCATTTGAAGAGATTATGAACCCCAAATACACAAGTTCTATTTTCATAAAAGAGCATTTCTTCAAATTCACCAACAACTTTTCTTGTTGCAACCTCCTCAACACCATGTTCACGTGTGTTAAATGCTCCTTTTTAGTCTTACTGAAAACTAGAATATCATCTCAATAAAAAATCACAAACTTACTAATAAAATCTTTGATCACTTCATTCATGAACCTAATAAACGTACTTGGTGCATTTCTTAAGACAAATGTCATAACAATCCACTCATACAGTTCTTCATTTGTTTTGAATTTTGTTTTCCATTCATATCCCCTTCTCATCCTTATCTGATGATAAACACTCTTCAAGTCTATTTTGGAAAAATAACTAGATCAAATCAAGAAATCTATTAAATCATCAATTATGGGTAAAGGAAATCTATACCTGATGGTTATCTTGTTGATGGTTCTAGAATCTGTGCACATTCTCCAACCTCCATCCTTCTTCGAAATCAACATAGTTGGTACTGTGCACGGGCTCAGACTTTCCCTAATCAAACCTTTATCCAAAAAATATTGCACTTTCTCATTGACCTATTCATTCTCTCGAGGTGTTAATCAGTATGCTACTTTGTTTGGAACAATTGTGCCTAGAATAATGTCAATATGCTGACCGATACTCCTGATGGGCAGTAAAGTGTGAGGAAACTCATCCACCACAATATCAACAAAATCATAAATTAACTCCTGAAATTCTACAGGAAAATCATCCATAGAAGTCCTTGTAAGGATGAATCTCGACTTTCCTACAACAACAAAATGAATTTTCTAATCTTTCTTGACTTCTTCCAAGAGTTCCTTCCCACTCATGAGAATCATACTAGGACTATCTTCCTCTTTGACTCCTTTATATTACATTGGTAGTAACATACACTTACACCCATTATTCTCAAAGGTATAAGTGTTCTTCCTCCCATCATGTATGGCATTCCTATCATATTTCCAAGGTCTCCCCAACAGAACATGAAAAACATCCATGGGTATAACATCACATAAAACTTTATCCCTATAACCACTTATTTTAAACTCAACTTTATATTGTCGACTTACCACGACTTGAAGTCCTTTCTGCAACCATGACACCTTGTACAGATTCATATGTGTATTCATCTCCAAATTTGGTTTTTACACCGTCTTCATGCATACCAAGTTATCAGTGCTCCCACTGTCTATTATGAACTCTCATACCCTATCTCTGGTCTTACAAGTAGTTCTGAACAAATTGTTCCTCTAGACTAGTTCTCATACCTCTTTCTCTGGCTTTATGAGATATTTCATGATCATGAGTAATCTTCCTTCTGATGAGTGAGATTGTTGTGGTTGGGATTTTTGGTTTTGATCAGAAAAGACACGGTGGTGTCAATAGACTGTCGACATTTCGGATCCAAATCAGGATCCATCTTCAAGACAATGAGCCTGGGTTAAGAAAAAAAGGGAAGAGCTAGTATAAAGACTGGAAGTGTGGGAACGTTTACAGTGTCGACTAGGTTTAAAGTAGAATTATTTAATAAATTCAATTATTTGCTAAGATTTCTAGGGTTTATTAATTTGTTTATTTAATGTTATAATAGTTTATTATTAATTTAGGGTTGACAGTCTATTGACAACACTATGGATTTTCCGATCAAAACCGAAAATCTTGCTTCTTTCACTTCTTTTTCCTTCAGCTCTGTATCCACATTCATTTTTTGGGATTCAGAAATGTGAGCTTGTCCACCTCCTACATTCCTCTTTTCAGGACATTCCCAAAACATATTCTTGTTTTTCCATAGGCATAACACTTCACTTCTCCTCCTCTGCCTCTTCCTCTGCCTCTTCCTCTACCTATCGAAAAATAATTTCTTCCCCCATAGTGTCCTCCTCTCTCTATCATACTTTTATATATTCCAACTTCTCCTCTCGACATATGGAACTTTTATCTGATGGTTCCTCTTCGTTTGTTGGGACTCTTTCCTTTGTTCCGTTGACTCTGCTTCCTGGCCAAATTTTCTTCTACCTTTAGGGCCACCTGATAAGAATATTCCATAGTTATCATTGTCATAATTCTAATCTCATCCTAGATTTCATACATTAATCCATTAATGTACCTAGCAAAATTGTCTTCATCATTTTCCCTTTGTACTAATCTTATGTTCATCTTATAAAATTATTCGATATACTCTTTCACATAAAAACCTTTATGTCTCGGATTATGCAACTTCCTAAATAGATTTAATTGATAATGCTTGGGTATGAACTTATCCTTGATCTTAGCTACCATTCTATCCCAAGTCTTAATTTTGGTCTTACCTTTCCTCCTTCTGTCATCTTTCAATTCATCCCACCATAAATTTGCGTGTCCCTTCAATATGGTGACTACATGCTTTACATTATTCTCATCATCAACCTCCTCATAGTCAAATTACTTATAAATAACTTATACAATCAAGTAATTTCTCTACATTTATGTTACCTTCATACATAGAGACTTCCATCTTTTCTTTGGTTCCCAGCTTGACTACAACTCTCAGTAATCGCTCCTTTGCTATTTTTTCTCCTACAACTTCTTCTTCTTCGACATCTTCACTTTTATCCTCACTGACATCACCAAATTTAGGTGGTATTATTTGTGTTGTCTCCATGGCGTCCAACCTTGCCCAAAGTTGTCTCATTTCCTCTTCCATGGCTGCATTGACTACATGTCTCTCTCTACGTATTCTCGACGACATGACTCTAAATTTTATTTTTCTCATAGAGCTTATTTTCCTCTCTGATACCACTTGATGAAAACCCACACCACTCCCTAAGGATCATGTGACCTCCCTATCTAAGGATCGTTCACTTAATGGAGATGAATTATCTCTCGGGTCCTCGCTAAACAATCAAAATACTATAAGGATCGTTCCATGGTTGCATTGACTACATGTCTCTCTCTACGTATTCTCGACGAAATGACTCTAAATTTTATTTTTCTCACAGAGATTATTTCCCTATCTGATACCACTTGATGAAAACCCACACCACTCCCCAAGGATCATGCGACCTCCCTATCTAAGGATCATTCACTTAAGGGAGATGAATTAGCTCTCGGTTCCTCGCTAAACCCTCAAAATACTCTACCACAGGCCTTTTTCCTTCTCCCCATGCACACATTTGTGCTTCTAAGGGTATTACCACTTCAACGGAGAAATACACATTTTCTCGGGCCAAACCCATGGGCTAAACTTTCCAAAGGAAAAAATTTCTGGCACTTCGGAGCTCTAAGCTTCGGGATTTCCAACAAAAAAACACAATGATTCTCCCAAACGTCGAACATGAGAATAGAGGAATCAAAGAAGATGATAAATGGTATGAACTTCATGCTGAGATCCACGACTCATAGAGATTACGGGACTTCGGTCTTTGAAAGTATTCCTTGTTCCAACATGCAATAATTTCGGATGCGCGGACCCTAAACTAGAAGATCGGATGATTTCCTTCCACCTCAAATCGACACCCTACATTTACTTCAGGCTCCGGGATTCATAGCTTTTCATGTCTCAATTTACACTTCCTTCTGAATTCGTGAACTCCAAATATGTGAAGGGTTTCAATCAATGGTCCAGGTACCCTTTCCAATGGATGGTTGAGATGGAATCCAAACTTTGGGCCTTCGGGGGTTTTCGACCCAAAACAAATTACACCTGAGTTCTTTCAGAGTGCCAAATTCCAAACTCCAAGATCTGTCAACACATGTAACTGGCGCCAATGTCCTGGATCTACTCTGGGCTTCAGATCTTTGGGAGTTCGCCATGCTCTTGTGAAAACACTTCAATTTATCCATATAGTTAGACTTCCAGACAACCATTTATTTGTGGGCACGTGTCCCCCATATACCAACGGTCCAGATTGACTTCGGGTTCTGGGACTTCAGGAAATTTGTCTCCTCCACAATACACACCTAAAAAATGCAAAATTAGTGAAGCCCGAAGAACTTAAAGGGTTAAAACACATGCTTCTTCTCCATATCCAATGGTTGTGAAAAAATATGACTCCTCTCAAATAGATCTCATCTTCTTTTCCTCCAAACAAAATAAATCCTTTCTACAAGGACCTTTGCTCACAGTTTTTTCTGAGTTTTACCAACTTTAAAGGACTTAGGCTTGGGTGCACACCTTGCGCTCCTCCTCAGTATGGAATGTAGACAATTTTCTAGCACACACTTGCGCTACTTCTCCTGAGATTGAGACTTAGAAAAATATCTCGCAAACTCCTTGGTCTCACTCTCCTTGAGACTCTTTCAACACTTCACTAATTGTTGGTCCTGTGCACACTTTGCATGGGTCTATCCTTCAAGATTTTATACTCTAACGAGTATATGTGAACTCCTTGCACTCACTCTACAAAATTCACAGTATCTCTCCAGAGCTATTGAGTCTATAAACAACTCTTCCTTCACACTGTTTGTGTGGCCACTGCGCACTCCATTCACCAATATTTCAGAAGAGAAACAATTGAAACTTATATAACATCAAAGGTTCATTCATTCAACCATGAAATACACACACAGGAATATAAACATTGAAAAATAGATAACATAAAATTACCCAAATAACTCAGAGATAAGAAAGCCAAGACATTTGAAGCAATTCTCCTCTATTATATTCCTTCAACAAAACATTTACAAGGGTTCCATCCTTTAGATTCTCTCAACAACATTTCTCTTCAGTAGAAATCACAATAAACTCAGCAACCTCTTTTGGGCATAGATTACATGTATTTATACATGAGGGGGTTTATCAATCCTTCCCTCCAGACTATTTTGGTTCTTTTATATCAAAATTAAGCGCCCTACCACTAAGGATTATTACAATAAATGAGATATTACAATCTAGATACGAGTTGATGCTCAAAATATATACAATCCTACAGGTAATTAAAGCAATTACAATATCATGGATCTCATACAATGTCTCAAGATTCGAGATCTTATGAGATATTTAATTAGAATACTTTCAAAATATTAAAGTGACGCATTCTCCTTGGAATCCAAACCAGTTTGAATGTGCGCATTGGATGTTGATTTGTCCTTTGCTTGGCCTCATTTAATGTTGATGGTGATGCTCCTACATCATAGGATTTAATCTTGAGTTAACTTGTTTCAAAAAGAAAACAATTTAAATTAAGTTAGTTGCAACTAGAAGTGGTAAGTTTACTATTTGTGGATAAAGTGGTTGTAAGTGGAAAAATCTTTTAGAAGTGGGTTATCCCTAAAAGAAGGAAGTTGGGTAAAGTAGTTAGAAGATAACCCCTAGAGGAAGCTACTTGGAGAGTATAAATAAGAGAGAAAAGGTCTCCTATTTGAACCTATTGAACACATTGGATATCTATTATTTTTTGAAAGTTTTATTACAAGTCTGAGGCAACAAAGAAGGGTTGACGATGAAAGTTTTGGAGTTACCAAATATCTAAAAAAACCTTAATTTTTAGGTGTAGGTGGGTTGCAATGGAGGAAGTTGCGTACATACACGGGATGCAGTGAAGGAAGGCATGTACATATGCAGGATGAAGAAGAGGAGGTCACATACAATTCAAAAGATTTACGAGAGATTGAGTAGATGCGGATGACAAGTCTTTAGAGTCTAAAAGCAAGTTCCCAGGAAGGTCTATAGTGATCTGGTACAACAAGTTCCCACGAAGCTCTACTTAAGTTCAAAATGTAGTTCATATTATTATGTGTAGTTGGATATTACTATATACATGAGATATGGTTATGGGAGATTGAGGGTTTTCCCAAAAGAGACTATTGGTTGTATGGCACTAATTGTATGAGCTATATCTATAGAAATACAATGCTGGTATGTCTAGTATTTATCATTGGTACATCTTGTTGGTTTGAGTGTTGAGGCATATATTGTATTTGTTGGTATATGGTTGAGGTTTTATGTGGTACATGGATGAGGGATTTTGGTTTTTATATATTTTTGAAGTTGTTGGTTTAGTTTGAGGCTTCATATCAGAGAGGGTTTGGTTTCTAGTCCATGTGAGGACTTATTACACATGATTATGATTGTATGACACATGAATGGAGAGACATAGATGCACATGGTTTGAGTGATATTTTTGTGATATTGGGTATGAGATCTATGTTATCAGATCTGATCTATTGAGGATATTATTGGTACAGTTTGAGTTTGCATTATAGTGAGGGTTTGATGCACTATTGATATAAGGGTTTAAGGTATTTGGTTTATGGAGAGTATTGTGTACTTCTAGAGGTATCGTATTGGTTGTCTTGGTGATATTGTGCATATGGTTAAGATTTGTCTTGGTGACTGAACTTGGTGAATAGATCTGTTTTAATTGATGAATTGATGAGATAGGTTGATGTGACAGGTTGTTGTGATAGGGTAAGTTGTGGATAGTTATTGCACTTGTGTTGGTACGTATTGTGTGTATATGTTGTTACAAGATATTAGTACAAGTTGATTACATGTTTGGTGCATGGTTGATGTACAATTTATTGATACATATTATTGGTACATGTTTCGTGCATGGTTGATGCATTGGTTGTTGGTACAAATTGTTTGTGCGGGTTTGGTGCATGATTGATGCATTGGTTTATGGCATAGGTTGAGGTACAAGTTGATGCATGATTGATGCATGGTATAGGTTGTTGTCAAAGGTTGGAAAATTTGAAAGGTTACAGTGATATATTTTACAGTGACATTGTGGCAATGGTTTCATCAGTTATTTGACATTTATATTCCAGAGCGGTTGGATGCGGAAAGGAAAGGGGGTTGTAGCCTCCTTCTAGTTGGTGTTAGAGAATGAGGGATTTGGATCTTCCTTCAGGTTGGATCCTGCGAACTAGGTGGTTGTAGCCACCTTCCGATTATATTTGGAGAACCCATGGGGATGTAGCCTCCTTCTAGTTGGAGTCAGAGAATTAGGGAGTTAGAGATTCCTTCAGGTTGGAGCCCTAGAAACTAGGGGGTTGAAGCCTCCTTCTAGCTGGAGCTGGAGAATTTGAATTTTGTTCTTCCTTGAATGTAATTCTTGACATATAAGAAAAAATTTCCATTTTTTTCTCCCGCATTAGGTTTCCACATAAATATTGGTATATTATGCATTATGTGGATGTGTTTCTTATTGTTTATTATGCATTGATAGATGTTAATGTTTATGATACAATAACATATTGATGATGAACATATGCACATGGTTGAAAAATTAAAAGGAATATAGATTTTGGTTTAAAGGATTAATAAGTGGTATAATTAAACATTATTGACTCACCCCCCACTCCCTCCTCTCAGTAGTCCAACAATTTGTATCAGAGAAGGTTCCTCCAGGGAACAATTTATCCACTGGAAGGTAGATCATGGAGAGAAAACGTATGTATAAAAATGGAATACCACAGTTTGATGGACATAACTATGCATTCTGGAGCAGAAGGATGAAAAAATATGTACAAGAACAGGGATTTCATGTTTGAAAATTGCTAGTAGATGGATATAAATATCCTTCCACTCCTCCAACAGATGACATTGGAAAGAAACTAAATCAAAATAATTTGACTGCCAAAAATTCCATCTCGAATGGTATGGTTGATTTAGTATATGTCAAAGTTATGCATTGCAACTCCACAAAGGAGATTTGGGAAAACTTAAGAATGTTTATTAAGGAGATCCCAAAGTCAAGGAAGAAAAGATTCAAACTTACAGAGGTCAATTTGAATAGTTGAATATGAAGGAACATGAAAACATTGTAGCTTACTTTTTACGAGTTGATGAAACAATGAATGCAATTAAAGGATTTGGAGAAGAATTTGATGAATCTATAATTGTTAAAAAATTACTAAGATCTCTTCGAATGAGATTTGATCATAAGATCTCAGCACTAGAAGAAAGAGAAGATATGGGTTTGATAAGCATGGATGAGCTACATGAAATATTCACCGCTTATGAAATGAGAAAAAAATAGGAGAACCCACTTACAAATGAAGCAACATTCAAAGAATCTAAGAAGAAAAGAAAAAGAGAACTAAAAATACAAAGTTATAATGTAGCTATAGTGATGATTAAGAAGAAGATGAAGAAATGGAAAACTTCACAAGAAAGTTGCAAAAGGGAACATGCAAATACAAAGGTAAGCTTTCATTGAAATGTTTTAATTGTGGTAAAAATGGTGATTTTGCAAATAAGTGTCCTTATGCCAAGAAGTCATAAAGTTATTAAGAGTAAGATCCCAAGAAATAAAATAAATATCGAAAGGGAAACTTGAAAAACAAAAGGAAAGAATTCAAGAAAAATATATACTCAAGAGAAGACAACTCATCTGGTGAAGATGATGAAACCGATAGTGAGTAAAAAAAGGTGTTATTTATGGCTAAGGAAAATGAAACAAGAAACTATGATAGTTAATAAGAATAAGGCGAAGTTGATCTCAGAGAAAAATTAATTAGTTCCTTAGAAGAACTATGGAAATAAATAAAGAAAAACAATTCACTCAAGAAAGAACTAAAAGGAACTTAGAATCTCAACTCAGAGGAAGTCAAATAGATAGTCATGAAGCTGAAAGTCCAAGTAGAAGAGGACAGAAGGATTGAAGAAATACTCAGAAGTCAATTAGCAGAGAAGGAGAACATGATTGAAAGGTTAGAAGCATAAGAAGTCAATCTAAGAAAATTTCTTCATAAGAAGGAAATGCAACAATATATCACCAAGACATTCGAAAATATAATCAACAATCAAAGACCATACTATGACAGGTTCAGACTAGGATACAACAAAATTTAGACAGAGAAAGGTTCAAGATACATGATGAAAGAAATAGAACAAAAGAGTTATGCAGAAGTTCTCAAAGGAAGGAATCATGGTCAATAGGAATTAGAAATGAATGAATATATAATACCCTCTACTTTCAAGAAACAAGGAAGCTTCAATCATTGTGAAAGAAACAACCAAAGAGAAGATCATGATCAACTAAAAAATAATTACAAAAGGACTACACCAAAAGGAAAATAATTCACTCTTAGGTATGTAAATTTATTTTATGGTCATTGTTTTTATTGTACTAGCTTTAGTCATAAGCTTGCATATTGCAGGGCTTATGAAATAAATAATCATGAAATAAAGGCTTATGTATCCCCACAAAATATTGAATGTTACAAATGTGACAACTATGGACACATAGCTTGAAATTATAGAAGCGTGATAAAGCCTCCCATGAAATAAAAAAT
The DNA here is from genome assembly GCA_009831015.1 of Picea engelmannii. Classification (NCBI taxonomy): domain Eukaryota; kingdom Viridiplantae; phylum Streptophyta; class Pinopsida; order Pinales; family Pinaceae; genus Picea; species Picea engelmannii. The sequence continues at coordinate 603,350 of ML778610.1, forward strand.
TGATGATTGACATAAGAAGGTTTGGAGAAGAAGTGAAAAACAAGAGGAGCAGGTAAATGAAGAACATGTCCAATGAATCATACTTTCAGGATTTGCAATAGAACAAGTTCATGATGATTTTATAGGAAACGAGGAAAGTGTCAGAACTCAAGTAGAATATGAAGATGTCAAAACTCGGGATGATGAAAAAATTCATGAAGAGGATGAAAAGGAAGATGTATTCACGGATGAAGAGGAATATTACACTACGTCAAATAAGGTATTTTCATGAGCCATTCATCTTCGAGAATCTCAATTAATATGAATATTAGACATGGTGAGTCTATGTAGTAGCTGAGACAAATGGGTCAACATTGTGTACAATTGAGTAGTAGAGTCTTGGATAGTATGGATAGAGATGGATTTTTAAGAACACTTAGCAGGTTTGGACATATATATGACAGTGGATGAAAACATGGATTTATAGAGTGATTAAACTATTGGTTCAGAGAGTGGTTCAGAGATAAAGGAATATTATCATAATGGATGATAATGATACATGAATATTTGAATGATTATTCTTGAATTATTTTTATACATTCCAGTTGATTACTCAAGGAAGCACCAATGGACAATAACTCCAAAATGAAGCAGGTATAGGAAGACCTATATTTATCTACATAGAAACATGCAGAGAAGTCATCAGAGAGAGCGAGGGAGATTTATAAAGCAATATTATTATCATACAGATAGGGAGAAACACCCATAGGGGGAGATAGTCTTTTATGAAAGATTGGTTAGAAAAGGTACAATGGCATATCAACAAGGGGAGTTAGTACTTTTTCAAAGGTATAGAGAGAGTAATTAGAGGCATGAAGATAGAAGGAGCATCCCGAAGGAGATTTCAGTAAGGGGGAGCTGCCCCAACTAGGGATACCCTTTTCCATTGATGTCAAATGGAGATACATAGAAACATTGATGAGGAGTATGAGCATGAGTATTTTCATGACTAATTGTTTTCATCAATGCCAGAGGGGTAAATTGTCACATAGTTGGTATTGATGGACAACTACTTTCGATAGTTGGTTTTCATTGATGTCAACCCTTTGAGAGTTATATTGTAAATTGTTGTCAACATTTAGATATTGATGTCAAACCTTGAGTATGGCCGGTAGCACATTCTGGTAGCTCCATAGGTATGGTTAAGGAACCCAAGTTTGGTTGAGGAATAAGGCATGAAGATACATGTATATGCATGTAAGACTATTCTAGATAGATATTACATATTGTTCCATTTACGGTGATATGTGGAACGTCACATAACTCCACAAGGTTAGATATTTATGGATTTGTGAAGTTGGATAACCCTCATGAGTTATCTAGAAATCCCTAGAAGGTCAAATAAGTCAATTTATTATAGAATCTCCTAGAAGAAGTTTACTAGTCAAAGTGGTAGTAACTAGGAGTTAATCATGAGTTAAGTCATTGCAAAAAGAAAATAATTAAAAATAAGTTAGTTGAAACTAGAAGTGGTGAGTTTACTATTTGTGGATACTGTTTTTGTAAGTGGACAAAGTGGTTAGAAGTGGGTTAACCCTAAAAGAAGAAAGTTGGGTAAAGTTGTGTAACATCCCGCTCTGGCGCACTGAGACCCCTTATTATTTGAGGACACTTGCTCGCAAGTGATCTGGACTCTTTTGACATTAAGACCTATTATATTTGATTATGATGTGATTTGACATATGACATGATGTGTTACTATTTGATTAGACGGGTGCTATTGACTCAGTTTGATTGAGTGTGCAGGGTTTTTGACCTTGAGGATGCAGAGGCATCGGTAGGTCCCCCTTGGACTCCGGACTGAGTCGGGGAGTGTGCTTCTGGGTTAATATGTTTACTATGATGTTTTATTTGATTGATGATTTGATGTTGACATTTCTGACATGATTATTGGTGATGCAGGTTGACGATAGCTTGCCGACTTGACTCACATATGGAGTAAAGGGGCCACACACAATTGCAGAGAGGTTGAGGGAGAGGG
>ML778610.1:651985-662376 GCA_009831015.1 Picea engelmannii
CAATATTACCCTTTTTCAAGAATAAAAAATTGCTTTAATATTTTATTAATCACCACAATAGATCAACAATGGACTTGTATTTAAAATCAATTATATAAATATAATTAACAATAATTACAAGGTTTTTATAAATAATAGTGAAGGACACCAATCCTTTTTAGAGAACCAACTCTAGGAGACACAAATCTCTTTCTTCCGAGAACCAACCATAGGAAGAACCAACTCCCTTGGTTTTAGGCAACCAAACCTTAGGAAGCACCAAAAACCTTGTATTTAGGGCACCAACCCTAGGAAGCACCAACTCCCTTGTCTTTAGGGAACCATCCCTAGGAGCACCAACTCCCTTGTATTTAAATTAACAATAATAACTTTTGTTTTTCCCCCATTATTATTCATACATTATTGTGAAAGATTTTCAATTTAGTGAGAGGGATTTTCATAAATCGATCATAGATATGGATCGATTTGTTTTATCTGTATCCCATGCCTCTTTATTTCATTCTTAATTTAAATTGATAAGATCTAATATTTTTTATTAGCTCTTTAATGCATTGCAAGTATTGGACTACTTAAGATAAATCAGGACAAATTCAATATCCTATCTTGTTCAACATTCCTTATTGACTGAGATAAAATTCCTACTCTGTGTGTTAAATTTTTCACAGAAACACTTCATGACCTATATTCCATATAACCATAGGCGGTGGCTAGGCATTAAGACAAACATGTGCTTAATCACTTATCAAGATCAATGGTCATGTTTTAATTTGGACGTTGACATGGACATCTATCATTTACTCAGAAACTTTGAAGATTCGAGACTCTGGGATATTTGAACTCTAAAGTAGTTCAATTCCTCTGGAGGAAATTGTGTTGAAGTGTGTATACTATATTCACTAGTAGATCATATGGTAAATATTTAATCTTTCGTTAGATGGAAAATCTTGGCTTGTCCATAGGTTTCAAACAAATCGATGGTCAGGACAAAATCTATAGCTGAGTGGACGGTTTTCATTCTCTTCGATACTTAGGCATTTCGGGACTCCATCCTTTGCAGTATTCCAACTCATTTGGAGAAAATTCCACTGGAGTGTGTATCAACAGTTCTCTGCTTAATAACCTTCACATGTCCAGCAGCTAGGACTGTGGGATTAGGCATAAAGGAGATCTTGTTCTTTGAGTATTAGACTATTCATGACTCTAGGACTTTGGTCTACGCATACTTTGACGCAGTTCAATCCCTCGATAGTGTTTACCTATCGAATAAGTCATAACGATGTGGTCACCGCTTGTTGTCAGTTATCAATACACCTTACATTATCCTTCCACGATACTCAATCGAGTGATCGAAAGATATTCTGGTGGATCTTAGATCAATGACTAACATCAATTCGTGACTTCACCCTTCGGTGCTTCGGGTATTTTTCCTCATAGAAAAATTTGGTTATCCACAGAGGTTGTAGTACTACACTGACGTGGAGTATTTTCTTCACCTATGATGACGTGGAACTGTGGTGAGTGTGCCACGTGTCACCTTGATTTTTTAATTCCATAGACCTTATGTGCCATATGTATTTTGACACTTATCATCATCTTATTGGCCCATGTTTCCTTGTTGATGTGGTCTTGTTGACGTGGATCTCCTGAAGTGTCATACGTTTGTCTCCTTTGGATCATTAATCTATATCAAACGGTCCAGTTTTCACATGAATTCTTGATCCAACAACCCTCATTCACTTTGGGACTTAAGGGCTTTGACCTCCATGTAAACTTACTTTTTCTGGGCTCCTTTTCGCCGGATTGGTCAACGTCGAAGTTTACCACCATTGGACTAGCCTATCCTTATCCAACGGTCACCATGCATTTCCCAAATCTGATTGCCCTCATTCATTTCGGGACTTCGGGACTCCGACCTTCAAGTGAAATTACCTATTCTAGGATCCTTTTAGCCAGAGTGGTCAGCGTCGGAGTTGACCACTTGATCCAATTACTCATATTTCTCCTGAGGCGATATTAGATCAACGATATGCATGAGTTTGTTTAATCTGAGACTCCGAGATATTGTGGCTTACACTGTCCTTCCACTAAACTCAATCAGATGGTTGAGAATTCATTAGAAGTCCCTCCTCTATCTAACTACTGGCGATATTTCATGATTTTGTGACTTCGCGAGTTTGTGCCTCTTCCTTATCTCCAATGTTCGCCGAAGTGGAAAAGTTACGATGTCCCAAAACTTACGCTATCCTTGCACTTGGATTTGATCAATGGTTCTAACTAATATGATGGTTGCGATTACTCCTTAAATTTGAATGGGAAATTATATTTCCACCATCCTTCACAAGGGATTCTTCTGTGTAGGCTCTAGCTTCTACGTGATCTGATAGTCCAAGATTTTCCCGAGAACTATATCAACGGACAAGATTATTCCTTTTGATCTTTGGGTTTATACTAGATTCTTCTTCAACATATTGACATCAATGAAAATATCATACTACTATGTCCAACAATTACAATTGAAATCTACACATTATCAACTAATTGATGGAGTATTATTTAAGAAAAATTATGATTATGTTTTTCTTAGATATTTAGAAAAATTGGATGCTGACAGACTATAGTATTATATGATTTGCATGATGGTCCTGTAGGAGGAAATTTCAGTGGATATACCACAACCCATAAAATATTATGAGTAGGATATCACTGGCCGACTTTATTTAGGGACACACATGCATATGTTAGAAAATGAAAAGTTCACCAAACTACTACTGGAAGAGTGAAGAAACATTCACTCTCGTTACAACCTATAACAATTGATGGACCGTTTGAGCAATGGATAATTTACATCATTGAAGAAATAACTTCAAACTCATCGCAACTACATAAATCCATTTTGACAACGATGAATTATTTCACTAGGTGGACAGAGGTCGTTCCATTAAAAATTGTAAATCAAGATCAGGTGATATATTCTATCAAAAAATTCATTATCAAAAGGTTTGAAGTTCCTAACACTGTGGTATTTGATAAAAACTATTATTTTTCTTCAATAAAGTTAAATGAATTTTATTTAAAGAAGGGTATTAAAATATAATATTCTTCCAACTACCACCCACAAGGCAATGGTATGGAATAATATACCAATAAAAACCTTCTCTGAATCATTAAAAGATCCATTGATAAAAATCACAGAAATTGGCACAAGTGACTTTCATCCACATGATAGACTGACATAGATGCACACAAAATTTCATTAAGTAATTATTCTTATTTATTTGTCTACAACAAGGAATCCATCCTACCAAATAATGTAGCTTTACTCTCCCTTCTATTGGCTCAATCCGCTAGAAAATATCCCTACCCCAAAATGCAAGAATGCATAGAAGAATTATTAAAATTAGAAGATGAAAGGGACAGAGCCAAACAAACTTTCTCTGAACACCAAAGAATAATAAAGAAGTGGTTTGATAAACATTTGGTTAGAAATAAAAAATTTGAGATTGGTTTTTTAGTGTTAAAATGTGATAAATCCCACGAAGAAAAAGGAAAATATACAAAATTTTAAAAATTATTCCTTGGCCCATTTGAAATTGCTGAAAAATTGGCCCTTCTACATTTATCCTTCAATAACTAGAAGGAGAGAAAGAAATTATCCTAGTGAATGGCGAGATTTTAAAAAATTACTTCTCATAAAAGTGATCAAAACTGTAAAATATGTAAATAGGTCTATTTTTTTTTTTTTTGAAACAATAAAAGGTTTGTTATCCTCAATAATTATTGACACATTCTAGGTTCTATTATATGGTTGTATACAACAAAAAATCATTGTATTCAAATCTTCTTTATAAATATTCATGATTTGGAAGAAAAATCCTTTATATTAGTGGTGAAACTCCTCTATTACCAAGATTCCATGTCTATATCTCTATTTTATATCGGGTTTCTTACATATTGTGTATTTTGAGATCCCCATTTCACATCTGAAAGATTATAAAAAATAATTGGCGGAAGGAAGACCTTAAGCTGAACCCTACAAGTGAGTAGACTGCTAATAAAATATAAATAATTCTCGTATCATCCCACTTCCTTAAGCACCCGATTTCTTATGCAATACATATATTTAAATCATTAAGGGAACAACTAAATAAATCAAGGAAGTTGAAAGAACTAATTTGTGTGGGAAGTACAAGTAAGCCCATCGGGGCTATGGACACTCGTTGGTAGTGAGGCCATTCTTATATGATACTAAGGAATCTTTTTTGGGTCTATGGATTCTTGCAAGCATTCATGCGATGTCAATTCAAATAGAGACGAGGAAAAAATGAAGGTGAATGTTTACTTAATCAAGGTAAAATATTTAGGTCACAGCTTGTACCAATTTTTGGACTAAAGCTAAAGGAAATTAACTTCAAATTCCCATTCAAAAATGTAATCAGTAAGCTTCCTAATACTTTATTTTGGTGAAAATATGTTTAATACTTGGTGTTTGGTGGTACCTATAAATTAAATAATTTATTCTTTCAATCATGTGACTTAACTCTAACTTTTGATGTGTATATTACTTTCAGTTAAAGCTAGACAAAGATGATTTTTTCTCCCAATATGTTTCCATTTGTTGAGCCTCAACAACCCCACATTATTCTTATTTTTTAGAATAAATAATAATGGTCCCTTTTTTTCAGTTTCTTTCATTTTTCATTTTCAATTTTTGATGGCATTTATTTCAAAATAATCTTTAAAAACACAAAAAGATAGAAAAATATATATATATATATATATATATATATATATATATATATATATATATATAACTCATTGGGATACACCAATGTAACAATTTCCTGAAGTCCTGATTTACATGATGAATCAATTTGGTAAATACCGGATCGTATCTCACCACAAGTTAATTTTTTAAGAAAAACCCCAACATCTTGGTATCCTCATCTCCTGATACCCCAACTAATTAGATGATAGGACTCTACCATATCGATCATGCTTTTGATTTATGTTTTGGTAAATGATATTTTGATCAATTGATCACTTAATATCCTGATATCCCAATATTCCAGGTACCCAACACCCCGACAGTTAGTGACACTAAACACTGGATCAACATTACTAGAGCACACCTTGCCTCAATTTGTAATTCATGATGCCCCAATCCTCGATTCCTGATAATATCGGATCAAGATTTTCTTTCACCACATTTCCCTTCTTAGAAATAAAACGTTGATCTCATGGTATCTCAATTCCCTCATATCTGGGTGATCATAGCACTGAAATCATATAAAATCAGAGGTTACTCCTAGGTTCATACTCTTTCTCTTTAGTAAAAAGTTTGATCCCTGGTACCCCTATTAAATGATAAAGTGATAATTAAAATATCCAATAAAGCATAATATGTTTTTCATATTGGACTTCACTCTTTAAAGATATAAGTCTAGTCATTAAAACCTCCCGGTGACTCGGTACCTGATAATGAACTTTCCCTCGCATATTTAAACGACCAGAATTGTCTTCTCCTTCATTATGGCTCTGCCACGACTATTACAAACCTTAAATGAACAAAATGAAACATTGATTTCTATTTTTTAATGCATTAATCCACTCCAAATCACACATAAACACATTAAAGCACGTTTTAGTCTCATAATAAACCCTGATTTCTTGAGCATTGAATTTTTTACACCGTTTTCACCAGGATTTCCTTCCATCGGTTAGTATTAGAGTTATTTTGATTGATTTACCAAAACCTGTTAGTTGTTTTTAAAATAAAATTTACATTTCATAGTTTTACTTGCAGAAATTTCAAAGACACAATCACTCGAAAAAGAAAAGCAAAGTAGTAGAAGGACGAGGAAGATGAAATTGAAAAGCACCCCAACTCTCGACATTCTTCTATGATACAACAAAGACAAGTGAAAGTCATAGTCAAGAATGGATCCAAATATATACATTTGTCGCACAAGGAGATTTCACTGAATAATATGAGTCAAATGTAGATGATTTGGTTTATGTCAATGGATCATAACTTCACAAAATTTCCACCTAACCAACCATATTTCCATACTATGACATGGTATGATGAATAATATCTCATACTGACATATATACATGCACTATTGTTAATTCACCCGACCAAATTGTTGGTTCCTTCAAACCTGAGGATGTTAGTAATACGTATAAGCTAAGCCCACCCTCAACAAAGCTTGATGACAATTTCATTAAAGAATCGATTAAGAAAAATGTTGAAAAAGAGGAAGTGCAAATGGTTGATTTGATTAAGCAATGGTGAGATGGCACCAATTATTTTAAGATCATAGGTGAAAATATCTACCATGTCTCTAGAATAAAGAAAACCCCCATGTTGGTTACCAAAATGTTTTTATGTCTATATAGCGAGAAAGATTCTTGAAAATTCAAGTTGAGTTGGGTCCCTCTCATCCATCAAGTCCTCACAAGGAAAAAATTCAATTGGGATGATATACTCTCTACCAATATCATATAAAAAGTGAAAAAGTATAAAGAAGCACCTTCACGATACTATCCATGATTTTTCATGTCTACTTATTTATTGGATGTTGTTTGCATAGTTACCCTTTTTCCCCTTTTAGCTTGGAGTTGGTCTCCCTTTAAGGATATAATTAATTTATACTATAAAATTTTGGCAATCAACTACAAAAATGAATTCTATGACATCTGTAATTTCTTTATGATTCCCCTACATCTAGCTTTGAAAAAGCTACCAATCTCAAGATTAACCCAAGAGGCCATGAATTCTATAAAATAAATTGATGATTAGTTTGTATATGAATAATTTTCATATCTCAGAATTTATGGTTGTGAAGGAGCTCCTCATCTCTTACCCAGGTATGTCCCAGAAAAGATAGTATTAAGAGAGGTTTCATATTAGATTTTTTAGTGTCATCATTACAACCACATTGGTAAAAAATCAGTGTTGTATGTCATTAAATATGAACATGAACAAATAGTTGAATTTTTTGCAGAGTCTCAAGTACAATCTAAAAATCAGAAGGAGTTCCAAGATTTATTTGATAATCTGAAGATATGGGAAGAAAAAAGAACCATTTTTCGACCAGGGTACTCCAAAATGTCTCAATAAGAAAACATACAAACACAAGCCTCACTTGACTCCTGGAAAGCTAGCTATTTATTTTCACAGGTTTTTATTTAGGAAACAAGCAAAGATTTCTCAAACTTATAGGATTCAACATTGTATATCATTGAATACTATGAGATTCCTCATGTGCAATTTCTAGGAAGATCAATGCCCCTATAAAATTTCCATATATATGTGCAACAGCTGGTAGACTCAAGGGAAAATAGAATCAATAATTTGAGTTTCTAGAATTTGGAAAGTATTAATCAACTTCTTGCTCATCCAATAGAATGGTCAAAATAAATTGATAACCTTTTACCAATTTTTTCATCTAGATGAGATGAAATTGCTAATAAAATCTATTGATGTAAATTAAACAAGGAAATTCCCCAACCTCTCTTAATTGCACTTATGTTAGAAAATGTTTCCTTATGGTAAATTCAAGGACAAACACAAGGGGAAAATGTTATCACAGGAGTTGTTCGAACTAAGTAGAATATCTCACCTTAGTATCATATCAAAAATCAAATCAAACACCCGGGCCTATCAATTTTATCAAACGAGGGAAACAGTTCTATGATTTATGATCGTTTCTTCTATTTATTGTAATTTTGTAGAAAGACAAAGGGTTGGAAATTCTAGAAAGAAGATTATGTGCACTGTTGTAAAAAACTTAAACTTTTGAGTTTTGAAGACATGGAAGTGGCAGTGGCTATATGGTGTTTTCCTGGTTTTGGTACTTTAATATTCAAGACTAATGAAATATTTATTTTGCAAGGAACATAATTATTTTGTTACATTTATTGATGAATGCAAATTTTATATTCTCAATTTTTGCATTGTTGATAGAATTTTTGCATTGTTGATAGAATTTTTGCATTGTTGATAGAATTTTTGAGAAATCCTTATGTTGATTCATTCCATACTAAATTTTATATGAATGATCAGAAAATGAAAATGAATATGCATATTAATGACTGTTAGGTAACTATTTTCTATATTCGTTGTTAAGAACCAAATATCAATATAGCATAGAAAAACATCAGAAAAAGTACTCAACGCCTTGAAAAAGAGATAATTTCAGATAATAATCCTCTTCAAGGGGGAAACCTCCTTTTACCCCACTTAAATTGTCAAGTATAAGATGATTAAAAATGAAAATGTCTCTTTGGTATATATACGAGACTAGGAGGTATAATTATAACTAATGGCCTAAAGCCGACATAAATAAAATAAAATTACTAATATAATATGCCCCAATTAAGGGGTAATGAGCCAATATTAGGGCTTAACATGCCTCTCCCCTTGAGACAAGTGTTGTTCGCAACGCTTGAGTAACTCTGGATGCTTTTGTATAAAAGACTCATCTTCCCAAGTGGAATCTTCAGTCGGTAGTTTCCTCCATTTAATGAGATACTCTGAAATGGATCTATTCCTCAACTAGTGAATTCTTGTGTCAGTGATGGCTTCAAGCTCCAATATGATTTTTCCTTCCTTGTCAAGTTATGACAATATAGTTTGAACTGGGATCTTGTCACCTATAAACTTCTTTAAGCATGCAACATGGAAAACTGGGTGTACTCGTGAATATGTAGGCAGCTCCAATTTGTATGCCATAGTACCAATCTTTTGCAACACCTTATAAGGGCCATAGTACTTTGGTGATAATTTATTATCCTTCTTGTCTTGCTTGAGGGACATCTGTTTGTATGGTTGTAGTCTTAAAAATACCCAATCACTTACTTCAAAACTTCTTTCAGTATGATGTTGATCTTCTTGTTGTTTCTTGCGATTTTGTGCCATGGTCAGGTTGTCCTTTAAGATTTGGAGAACTTGTTGTTGATTCTCGATGTGATCTTCCACTGTTTGAACCTTAGATTTTTCTTTTAGATAAGAAGTGATGGAAGGAGGGTGGTATCCGTAAAGTGCCATAAATGGTGCCATTTTTGTTGCAATATGAAAGGAAATGTTATACCACCATTCTGCCAAGTGTAACCATTTGAACCATTGTTTTTGTTTATCAGAGACAAAGCAACGAAGGTAGCCTTCCAGACATTTGTTCACTATCTCGGTTTTTCCATCAGATTGAGGAAGATAGGATGAGCTATGAGCCAATTGAGTACCCAAACAAGAAAATAATTCTGTCCAAAAATGTCCAGTGAAGATGGGATCTCTGTCACTTACAATAATCTTTGGGCTGCCATGTAGCTTTTGAAATGTCTCCATAAATGCAGTGGAAACTGTACTAGCTTTGAAGGGATGAGAGAGTGCACAAAAGTATGTGTACTTGGTCAATCTATCAACAATCACCATGATGACACTCTTTCCTTGAGACTTTGGTAACCCTGTGATGAAATCCATAGAAACCTCCTCCCAGTGCTGACTTGGGATGGATAATGGTTGTAAAAGGCCTGAGGTCTTAATTGTTTCCACCTTATCTTGTTGGTAAACCAAACATTCTGCCACAAACCTTTGAACATCAGTTTTAAGGCCATCCCAAAAAAAATCCTTCTTGACTCTATGGTAGGTTTTCAAAAATCCTGAGTGCCCTCCTACTGCAGAGGTGTACAATTCCAATAGTACCTTTTGTTTGAGTTGGGAGTTCTTACATAAATGTAAGCAATCTTTGTACCATAGTGAATCATTTTTCCATGTAAATGTATCTGATGCACTAGAATCCTATTGCAACCTTTGAATGAGAGTCCAAACTTTTTCATCTTTCTTCCATTCATCCCTTGCTTCTATTATCCAATCAGATTGGATGATCGAGATAACACAGAGAAAGGCCTCAACATCTTCACCCTTTCTTGAGAGTGCATCTGCCACAACATTTTGATTCCCCTTTTTATAGACGATTTCAAAATCATAACCTAATATCTTGGTTACCCATTTTTGTTGTTCTTCTTAAGATAGTCTTTGTTCCAAGAAGTATTTAAGACTATCATGATCTGTTTTGACCTTGAAGTGCCTACCTATTAGATAAGGATGACATTTCTTCAATGCATGTAGTATTTCCATCATTTATTTCTCATAAATGGGTTTGTGTAAGTCCTTTCCCTTGAGTGGTCGACTTTCAAAATCCAGGGGCCTTCCTTCTTGCATTAGGACAACACCAATTCCATTTCCGAAGGCATCACATTCCACAATAAAGGTTTTTGTGAAGTCTGGAGTGGTCAAGATAGGAGCTTTACACATCACCTCTTTAAGTTGTTCAAAAGTTTTAGTTGCCTCTGGAGTCCATGAAAATGCATCCTTCTTAGTTAGTGTCGTT
>ML778610.1:662535-699885 GCA_009831015.1 Picea engelmannii
TGTGGAAGGTGCATTTGTAAGGCCAAAAGGCATGACCAAAAATTCATAATGGCCTTCATGAGTTCAGAATGTTGTTTTTGGGATATCTTCTTCCTTCATTCTGATCTGATGATACCCTGAACGAAGATCCAATTTTGTGAAATGGATTGCTCCATGTAGTTCATCTAACAATTCATCAATGACAGGAATGGGAAACCTATCTTTAATAGTGATCTTGTTGAGCTCTCTATAATTTGGACACATACGCCATGAGCTATCTTTTTTGAATACCATTACCACTGGTGCAAAGTAAGAACTTTGGCTAGGTCTAATAATGCCATCCTCTAACATTTCTTCAACCATGCACTCAATTTCACTCTTTCGGGCGTAAGGGTATCTGTATGGCCTGATGTTAGGAGGAACACTCCCAGGAATTAGGTGAATTTCATGATCATGATTTCGAGTGGGTGGAAGACCTTTGGGAATATCTTCAAATACTTTGGAATGCTTATCAATGATCGTTTGGATATCTTGAGGAATAGATGGCTTAGATGTTTGAACATCTAGTGAGCATAGTTGTGCAATAATGCCTTGATGCCCCTTTTTCAATAATTTTGTCATGCCATTAGAGCTTATCACCTTATCGGGTTTCCTTGTGATACCTCTTAACTCAATTTATTTTCCTACCATTGAAAATTTCATGAAAAGTTCTTGAAAATTAAAAGCCACTATTCCTAATGATTGTAACCATTGGATTCCTAGTAGAACATCTGCACCACCCATGGGTATAGAAATCATTGGACTATTCATTACATATTCCCCCATAGTAAGATTGATCTTATTACATTTTCCTGAGCAATTGATAGTTCCTCCATATGCAATCATTACTTGAAACTCTGGCACTGGATATACAAAGCAATTGAGATCTTTGGCTAATTTATAGTGAACGAAACTATGAGTACTTCCAGAATCAATTAGGACTATTACCTTTTTCTTTCTGATGTATCCTTCGATCTTGAGGGTTTGAGGAGTGTTAATTCCATCCAATGTATTACACGATATCGTGGGAGTCAACTCTTCACATGAAATTGCTTCTACGTTTTCATCTTGAGATGGTTCTTGTTCTTGTTCTTCTTCCTCTTCACAATATATGTAGAATGATTTCTTCTCACCACACTTATGTCCCTTACTGTACTTGCAATCACAATTAAAGCATAAACCTTTTTCTTTTCTTTCCTCCAATTGTTGAGGTGTCAACCTTGTAGGTTGAGGTGTTTCAGAAGAAGGAGCATTGTTCTCTCTATAAATGTTAGGATTGGTCCTTCTAGTAGCCATAGCCATATTTTTACTTTCAACATTTCTTGCCACCTTAAATGCATTCTCCAATGATTTGGGTTCCGAGAGGAGAACCTCATGTTGAATGTTATCCTTTAAGATTCCTATGAAGACAGCAATCAAGTGCTCATCTGGAATATCGGTTACCTTTTTATTCAATATTTGGAAGTTCTCAATGTTCTCGGTAACTGAACCCTTTTTCTTGAGATTTATCAATTGGTTAAAGAAGGTATTGCTCCTTGTATCCTCATAGTGTGCTATCATTTATTCCGTGAAAATTGTCCAAGTGACGAGTGATTTGCGAGAACAAAGCCATCGATACCATACAAATTGATTAGGTTCTAAATATAAAGAAGCAATTTGTACCTTTTGTGTATGTGGCACATTATGGAGATCGAAGAATTTCTCCATATGAAGTATCCATGTGATTGGATCCTTGCCGTCAAACTTTCTCATATCAATCTAAGGAACGTGGCTGGTCTTCAAACCAAAGTTGGATTTTATCCATTATTGATTCACCTTCCTTGTGTCCTCATCATGAATTTCATGGGATGCATTTTCACTTTCAGGTGTCTTCTCTATTACGATTTTTTTCAATACTTCCCTGATCTCCCCTTTTAAACCATCAATCTTAGTATCCAACTTAGATTTCATTGAATCCATCTTAGTATCCAACATAGCTTCCATTGAATCCATCTTCTTTTGTAGTTCATTTATGTCCCTACACATTTCTTCAACTTCATCAAGAGTCCAACTAGGATTTTCTAGAGGCTTATTTGGTGTAGAAGTTCTCTTTTTTGGTGGCATGTTGGCCAAGTATCACTTTTGAACCTTGATTTTGAGGTGGTTCTTCTAGACAATATTTCTTTTGTTGTATCTCCCGGGTTCCGGCCCTTCTGGGTATGAAACTTTATTTTATGTAGTTCTCTGATATTTCTTCTCTGCAATGCCACAGGTCTGATAAACATTGGATGTGCCAAGTGGAATTTACGGTAACTTCCACACAACTTGCCCATTTTTTTCCTTTCTAGGAGATCTCACTTGTATAGCATGCCCCGCACAAAATAATTGATATAAAATTCTGAAACTTGCACCAAAAATACTACAAATTGTACATGATCCAATGAAACCAATCCCACTCAATTTGGATACTCTAGGAAGAATTTATGATTGTTTTACCTGGAACACCTTCTTGAGACTAGTCAATAGGACTAGTCAGATAACCTATCTTACACAGGGTGTATCTACAAATTTAAGATGACCCCAAAGCTGAACATGTTACCACAGATACCTTACTAAGTTTTGTAAATAGACTCTTGATTTCAGGGTCTAAAACATTACAAAAAAAAATTTATAGAGAAAATTCCGCAATGACTCAGTTCAGGATGATTCCAGAACCCTATCTTGTACAGGTTGTATCTCTGAACGTATAAGGCCTCAGGAGCTGAATTTTTAGCCCAACGTACCTTGATCCGTCTACTAAATATCCTCCAAGAAGTTCCTTCTGAAACATTGTAGAAAAATAGTTATAGCAAAAATTCCAAGGTGTCTCAGATGTAGCAGCGAAACCCCAAGACCATGAGCTCTGATACCATATGTTAAGAACCAAATATCAATATAGCATAGAAAAACATCAGAAAAAGTACTCAATGCCTTGAAAAAGAGATAATTTCAGATAATAAGCCTCTTTGAGGGGGAAACCTCCTTTTACCCCACTTAAATGTTCAAGTAGAAGATGATTCAAAATGAAAATGTCTCCTTGGTATATATAGGAGACTAGGAGGTATAATTACAACTAATGGCCTAAAGCCGACATAAATAAAATAAAATTAATAATATAATATGCCCCAATTAAGGGGTAATGAGACAATATTAGGGCTTTAAATTCGTTATTGAAATGCATAAGTTGAAATTGTTGTTTCGACTATAAGAACAATTTCTAAAGTCTAGCAAGTTATATTTATTTCATGTTTAATTTACACTATTGAATATGAGTATGCATATTGGTATTTTCTTAGTAACTATTTACTAACTTAAAATTGAGATGTATTTATGTTAATAGTTATCAAGTTATTTGAACTATTTATGTGTCCTCGTAAGGGTGTGTGAACAAAGTTGGTGGAAAAAAAGTGGCAAGGGGGTTAGCAGGAACATGCCTTCACGTGAATGCATGTGCGTCCTTACGAATGTGCACATGTTCCTAATCCTATAGTTTTTTCAAGTCTTGAACCTCTATTCATATTGCCGCGTAGGTTCATTGGCAGGAACAGGTGTGCGTTCCTAAGAACATGTGTGCATTCTTGTTGTAACCATTTTTAAGAGACCGCAGACACGTTTTGTGCTCATTTTCACATCGTGCCTCATGATTTTCCCAATTGAATAAAGCAAAGAGGAAAAATATATGACAATTAAATCCAAGGATCTTTTCACGATGTCCATTGAAAGAAAGGTATGGTTGATTTTCTTTCATTACCTCTCTTGGATTTGCAAAACATACAAAAAAATTAGTCATGGGTTATGGATGTAAATCCCAATGGAATTGAAGACTTGTTAGCTAGGTTCACTAAACATAATTAATACTAGAATGTAAATCTCTGAACAATTCACTAATCTAGTATAGGATTTTTTCAAATTCATTGTAAAAATAACGCATATTTTTTCTTTGTTTTACACAAAATTATGTTAATGATTTTGTTGGGATAAAATGAAATTGTTGTTTTTAATAACTTTTTCATAAGTCAAATTATTAAATTTCATTTTTAAATTGTATCATATATTATAAAATGGAACCCGGAGAGAATGTAAACCACCAACTAGTAGACAAAGGCGAGGAAAACCCCAACCCACCACAACCACCCAACATAAACACCCAAATTGATGATGGGTTGGACACATTAAGAACACTTGTAAATCAATTAAGTGGAATGAGAGAACCAAACAGGGAATCCTTTGCCACTTCGTTGGATTGCATTTTGATGTTCATTGCAGGTTACCATGGAAAATTGACTTCTATTTCTAAATATAGCGAAAGAATGTTTGAGTATTACAACATTGGATTAGATAGAAACCAAGTTACAGACTTGTGTATATCAAAATGATAATTGATGTCTATTTTTATTGATTCTCGATATGGAAAACAACCACCTGTGACGAATAAAATCATTTTCATTAACTAGTGCATCCACCCAAAAAATAGTAAAAAATGGATGGATAGGTGGTACATGGTATTTGATAAACCTCCATTAAAAAAGGAGGACGTTCCTTTATATGTTTTGCGAAAATTATGGGCTAAATTTATTTTGGGTCGAAATTTCAACTAATTCAACATAGGCGACTTCTAGGGGGTGGTTCAAGGGTCTGTATAGTACCAAGAGTATGCTATGAAAGATCCCATGTTAGGTCCTCATGCCCCCAATCAAAGGCTCGACCCTCCTGCCCAACAACCTCCTGTTGTAGAGAGCTTGCAACAAGTACAGGCCACTATATCATCATTTACTTGGAGCCTAATGCAACATGGAATCTTTGTCGCACTATCTTGACAGGAGGTGCTTGTTGGTGACGTTGATATAGGATTTCGAGCTTCACCCCATACAACAAAGTTTAGTGAGGAGAGGGCACATGGACTTAGAATTATTCCATTGGAACCTCACAAATGCTCAAGTTGTGGGTAAACTTGTTATGGGACTATTAAGGCTATTGGACAATGGAGCTTCATGGAGGACATTAGTATCTTAACCATCTCTATTTTCTTCATTGCTATATATTTATATAGTATTATCTGTATTTATATCAATATTGTATTTTATGTTGTTTTACAATTGTTACGCCCCTGTAGAAGAACCTCTACACCCATGGATGCATCAATGTCTTTCTCCACCATTGATCCAGTAGTAGAGGCATCATGGTTAATCGGTCTAACCCATACACATGTATGTGTCAAATTTTATAAATTCACCATAGTGATTTCTTTATTTTATGACATCCTATAATTTTTAATGTTCTTGTGTTTCTATAGGTTGTGGGACCAAGCGATGCTGAGCAATGTCCACCAGGGATGAAAAATTCACCTGCATCACATTTATCATATGTATATTTAAATATCATTTAAATCTCAATTTTTTTGTGTTTATGTTATTTAATTTTACTATTTTGTATTAATGGTTCAATATTATTAACATGTTACAAGGGTTTATTAATACAAAATCAACACATAAAATATGAATGCACAATAAAGCCTCACATCAAATGAAAATATACCTCATGTTCTCCATTAAGCTTGCCAAAATGTTCTACAAGTGAAATAAATCTTATGATAATGAATTAGTTATATCTCTCCTCAATCCATGGTAGACCATGTTACAACATCTGGACATTAACCTCTCTAACGAAATTGACCCTTATCCAAAAATAGTTGTAGTATGCACCAAATAATGCTCATGAAGGGGAAACACCACCAAAAATAGGCATCAAGCCAATTCAAATGCCAAGTGTCCACATGGAATGTTCCCTCCAAGAGTGTGTATGCATGCAACCACTCCACATTTGTGAATTCCAAGGTAGCCAACTCCATCGATGAATGTGAAACATGACAAGTGCATGGGTTGTCCACATCAAAGTATGTGATCCATGCCTAGCCTTAGCTTTCCTTTCCTTTTCTTTCCTTGCATTTCTTTTATTTCCTAGACTTTCCTTGCCATGAATTGCCATGATATGCCATGCCATGCCTTGTGTTACCATACCGTGCCATCCCATGGATTACATTTCCTTTCCTTTCCATGCCATGTCATGCCTTTCCATGCCATGCCATGCCATGCCTTTCCATGCCATGCCTTGTCATTCCTTGCCTTCTCATTACATGCCATGCCATGCCTTGCATTATATTTCCTTGCCTTGCCATGCCATGCCTTTCCATGCTTTGCCTTTCCTTCCTATGCCTTTCCTTTCCTTTCCATGGATTTCATTTCCTTGAATTTCCATGGCATTCCTTTACTTCCCATGGCATGCCATGCCTTTGTCACCTAAACACAATATTCATTTGGATATCTCAAAACTCATATCCATGCATATACATTAAAATTTTTGTATGAGAATCCTTATCTATATTAATGTTCAATTAAGAACTGTGTGTTTATTTACACGATTCCTTGCATCTATTATACATAATTATGAGCTAGTATCCACATTTCAATTTGCATGTTTAAACAAATCACAAAACTATCATCATCATAAACATACAACAATAAAAATAATATCTCGCAACATGTAAATAGATCCATATGTATACATATCCAATGTCTATATGATTCTAACTAAACCCAATAAATAATAGGCAATGAATAACTATGATAAGTAAAAATCAAATTTCCAACCTTCTAAGGACAAAATATAGGTTGTTACATTTACAAATACCTAGAACACAACTATCATGTAAAATAGACAAATCCCTTCTTGTATGTCTTTCCATGTAGCTTCCCATTTTAGCCTATACAAAAATAAATATATATCTTTCCATAACATTATGCAAGAAAAAATTCAAATAAAAATGTAGCTTGCAATGAAACAAGCATCACAAAAAAAGGAACATTTCTTATCCCAAGAAATTAAAAAACATATTTTCTAGGGTTATATGACTTAACTTTATATCAAAAACTTCCTTTCCATCCAATGAAGTGTTTTTTCCCTTCCATACCATGCCCTTCCATGCCATGCCTTACCTTGTGATGCCATGCCTTTCCTTGCCTTTCCATGGCATGCAATTACTTGCCATGCCATGCCTTGTCATTCCAGGTCTTACCATGCCACGCCTTGGCTTGCCTTGCCATGAAATGTCATGCCTTGCCTTTCCATGTCATGCTTTTCCATGCCATGTCTTTCCATTCCTTTCCTTCTCATGCCATTCTATTCCATCCCTTTCCTTTCCTTTCCATGTTAATCCTTGCCTTGCTATTGAATTCCATTCATTTCCATGCCATGCCTTACATTTCCATGCCTTTCCATGCCATGCCATGAGTTCCCATGCCATTCCTTTCCATCCCATGTCATTCCATTCCATTCCTTCCCTTTCCATGCCATGCCATTCCTTTCCATGTCATGCCATGCATGCCTTTCCCTTACCATGCCATACCATGCTATGCCTTGCATTTCCTTGCCTCTCCATGCCATGCCATTCCTTATCATGTATTTTCTTTTCTTTCCTTGGCATGGCATGCCTTGTCCTATCATTCCTTGCCATTCCTTTCTTTTCCATCCCATGCCTTTCATTTCCTCGCCTTACCATGCCACACCATGCCATGCCTCGCCTTTCCTTTCCATGCATTTCTTTTCCTTTTTGTGCCATTCCATGTCATGAATTTACATGCCATTTTATGCCATTCCATGCCATGCCATTTTATGCCATGTCATTCCCTTCCATGACATGCCATGCCTTTCCTTGCCTTTCCTTTCCTTTCCTTCCCATGTCATGCCTTTCTATCCAATGAAGTGTGTTTTCCTTTCCAAACCATGACTTTCCTTACATTACCTTGCCTTGCCATGCCATGCCATGCCTTTACTTCCCTTTCCATGCCATGCCATGCCATGCCATGTCATGCATTTCCATCCAATGAAGTGTTTTTTCCTTTCCTTTCCATACCATGCCATGCCTTTCATTTCATTTCCTTTCCATGACATGCCTTGCCTTTCCTTGCCTTTCCATGTCATGTCATGTCATGTCAGGTCATGTCATTCCTTTCCATGCCATACCATGCCTTGCATTGCCCTACCTTTCCATGTTATGCCATGGCATGCCTTGCCTTGCCTTTCCATGACTTTCCATTACATTCCTTGCCTTTACATACCATTCCATGCCTTTCATTTCATTTCCTTTCCATGACATGCCTTTCCTTTCCTTTCCTTTCCATGTCATGTCATTCCTTTCCATGCCATGCCATGTCATGCATTGCCCTACCTTTCCATGTTATGCCATGGCATGCATTGCCTTGCCTTGCCTTTCCATGACTTTCCATGCCATTCCTTTCCTTTCCATACCATGACATGCCTTTCATTTCATTTCCTTTCCATGACATGCCTTGCGTTTCCTTGCCTTTCCATGTCATGTCAGATCATGTCATTCCTTTCCATGCCATGCCATGCCTTGCATTTCCCTACCTTTCCATGTTATGCCATGGCATGCCTTGCCTTGCCTTTCCATGACTTTCCATGCCATTCCTTTACTTTCCTTTCCATGCCATATCATTCCATGCCTTTGCTTGCCTTATCTCTCCTTTCCTTTCCATTCCATTCCTTTCATCCAATGAATTGTTTTTTCCTTGCCATTCCATGGCTTGCATTTCCATGCCATGTCATGCCTTTCCATGGCATGCCTTTTGTTTCATTTTCATGTCATGCCATGTCATCCCATCCCTTTCCATGTCTTTCCATGCCATGCCATGCCTTGAATTTCCTTTCATTCCTTGAGTTTCCATTCCTTGAATTTCATTGCCTTTCCATGCTATGCTTTCCTTTCCTTTCCATTCCATGCCATGCCATGCCATCTATTGCCTCTTCTTTCCTTTCCAAGCCATGCCTTTCCTTTCCATTCCATGTCATGCCATGCCTTGCATTACATTTCCATGCCATGCATTGCCTTTCCTTGCCATGCTATGCCATGCATTTCCTTGGCTTGTCATGCCATGCCATGACTTGTCATTCTATGCCATGCCTTGTTATGCCATGTCTTTCCTTAACATGCCATGTGATGCCTGTCCTTGTGATGTCATGAATTTCCATGCCCTTCCTTGCTATGCCTTGCCTTTCCATGCTATTCCTTTCCTTTCCTTTCCATTTCATGCCTTGCCTTGCCATGTCATTTCATGCCTTGTCTTTCCATGTCATGCCATGCCTTACCATGCCATTTGATGCCATGACTTTTCATGCCATGCCTTTCCTTTCCTTTCCATGATATGCCATGTCATGTCATGCCTTGCCATGCCTTTCCTTTCCTTGACTTTCTAAGCCATGCCTTACCTTGACATGCCATGTCATGCCTTTCCTTTCCATGACATGTGTTTCTATTCCATGCCTTTCATTTCCTTGTCATGCCATGCCTTTCCTTGACTTTCCATGTGATACCTTGCAATTTCTTTCCTTTCCTTGACTTTCCTTGCCTTTCCTTACCTTGCATTTCCTTGCCTTGCCTTTTGTTAGCACTCTGCAATCTTCCCAAGGCTGTAGAGGCAGTCACAGAGGAAACATCAAAACCACTTCGAGTTTTGGATATAGCCCTCCAAGACTCAGAGAGGGATATTTATGTCTGATATAAATTTGTTTGAAGGGGATATTAGGCTAGCTATACTATACATGGGTTTGGCTGAAGGACTTCTTTAGAATCCCATTGGGCTATGGGGTCTGTGACAAGTTTGAAATCAAAGACAGATGTATAAGGTATATTCACAGGGCAAGGTAATACAAACACTGGATCCTTTAAAAGTAAAGTGATGTAAAGCAGAAACAGAGGAGATGATGAATCACAATAACAAAGCATTTAACAATTTCATCATTGTAATATCGGAAGAAAACATTAAGATTTTTAAAATCTCGACACAGAGTATCAAAGATAAATTCTACTCTAAACCTCCTTTTAAAAATCAGAGAAAGAAAACATAATGATGACTGAGTAGAATCACATTCAACTAAGAAAATAAGACTTGACCAATGGTCAACACGCAGGAATCCTGTGAAAAAGTCCCTTTTATTGCTGGTAGATCTGAAAAAATATTACAGAGAATAGCCTTTCTAGGTGCAGGAATCATCCTCTTTACATTAAAATTACATCAATAAATAGGAGAGATCACCCCTCAATCTTAGGAATTTGTATTCAACCACCTGGGCCAAAAATAACCACAAATTCCCAAAAATATGGAATTTTTTGCCATCAAAGATGGGCAAAACTGCTAAAAAAAGGGGGTAAAATAAAACCTTTGTTTCTCTTCAATGATGAAACCTGTCTAAACACTGAAGGTGGTTGTTATAGATGAGAATGTGCTGGAAAAAAACCTCCTTTGGTTTCTCCAATTTCGTCTCCAGCTCGCCGAAACAACTCTTGCAAAATCAGGACTGAAACAGAAAAACCAAAAATATGAAAAATGACTCTGAAAGATGGCTTTGATTATCCCAATTGGTGGCACCTATGAAAAATTTTAAATAAATTTTTGTTCTTCAGCCCGTGTGGAACAAAAACCTCTCTCAATTTTTAAAAATTTGTCTCCATTTGCCCAGAATCTGCTTTGGAATTCTACATGTTTTATAAGAAAAAATGGGCGGTTTTTAGTTTTTGGGGGAGGGGGGTTTTGCAGATTGGAAGGTGGTTTCCAAACCCCCCCTGAGGTGGTAAGTGGTATTGGGAGGGGGGGGGTCCGATTTCACTAAGAGGTGAGAACCGTCCCTATCAATACCACTTATCAGACCCCCTTGAGGTGATGTGACATGAGGGAGGGGGTGATCCGATATGCACAGGGAAAATGGGTGGGTAGAACTTAGGATAGAGTGTATTTTGGGTTTTTTAATTTTTAATTTTTAATTTTATGTTTTGTTTTGTTTTTTATTTATTTCTTTTATATATTTTGCGTGTTTTTGTTTATTTTTAATTTGTTTTGTTTTATTTATATTTTGTTTTAACTATATAGTTTAGTTCTTATTTATGATTTATTTTATTTTTATGTTTTATTTATTTTGTAATTGTTTGTATTTTATATATTATATATATGCTTTTTAATGTTTTAATTATATAATTTGGTTTTTGTTATGTTTTTAATTTTGTTTTAAGTTTAATTTTTATTTATTATTTAATTATAATACACTAACCTAGTTACTATATATTAATTAATGAATAATTAATTAATTAAAAATTAATTTATTATTAATATGTCTAATTTAATTTTATTAATCTAACGTTTTTTGTTTATCCTAAGTTTGGTTTATGCAGGGATGAGTGCCGACTGAGACATACTCAATGGGTCAAAAGGGAAAGGGAGTGAGGGCACATAGGTGGATGAAGGATGCAGTAGGGTGATGAAGGATCCAGCGAAATGGGTGGAGGGGGGAATGGAAACAACCGAGAGACCAACAAGCCAGGAACTTCATCGTGAGACCAACACATGATATTTGAATCATCAGACCTCCTATAATTATAGGACCCTAACACCTTGGATAACCACAATTAATCTAAAAGGTACTTTCACTATGATATTCATAAAAATGGTTGTTTGTAAAAATATGGTTATTTTCATCATTAGAGAGAATTTGTTCTCAAGTTAATTTAATAAAAAAAATAATGGCATTCATGTATCATACCTTTTTTTTNCTATTACAATCAAAGGATTCATTAAGCATGTAAGTCTACAACTTGTTAATCCATATGTTTTAGATAAAATACTTGCATGAGAATTTCAATGTCATAACATAAGCTCTCTTTATTTATACATCTTATGTATCTTCATAGTTGTGAAACATGGATTATCATAATCAATAGGTTTTACATAGAAATGGATGTCACTAAATAGGTTTATGTTATATTCTTATGGTGTAGTCTCATTATACTATTGATCCTTGATTTCTTTTGGATTACATGAAAAACAAAAAAACTTCAAGGCCTTATTTAAAATAAAATAAATAAAAACTAATATTTCAACTCAATAACTTTAATAACAAGATATAACATGTAGAACTAGACCTAGACCTAGTTGTTAGAAAAATAGGACCGCGGAGCAATAAAATAAAACAAATGCGGAAACAAAACACAGAAGATACACAATACAAGAGAGACACGGATTTACGTGGTTCACCCAGTGTGGGCTATGTCTACCAGAGAAATTGCCAATTCCTTTCTTTATTATTATCCATCAAATGAAGGGATGCAACCTACAGCAAAACCCATTGTAACTTCCTCTTCTTTCTCTCACAGTCTCCTCTCTCAGAATACAATACTCGCCATCAACCATAGCCGCAATACATTTCCCTCATAAAAGAGGGTTACCTTCTAGGGAAAAAAACCCTAACATAATCTTTATCGTTAGATCTACGACCTTATAATGAACGATCCAGATTTACAATGAAATTACAATATACATTTACAAGGCAATTTTTCCTTCGAGGGCTTCACCCCCGAACCCCCGCTTTCCCCCAGACCCCCCAACCGGGAGGATAGCCCCCCTGAACCCCGTAGAGTGGGTACCCCCCCTCTGCACTCCCCCACGTGGAAGAGTGTACATACTTCTGGGGTGTAAATACTTCATGGGGTATAAACATGGCTGAAAGTAAAACACCTCTGAATCGGGAAGATAATTAGGCTCCACAACCAACAATATCCCACTTGGAGACTGATCTCAACAACTCCACTACTACTATATATGTTGGACTCTGAACCTTCTTGGACCTGGAAAATTTCTCATCTTCATCTTCATTCTTGAAGACCAACTGAAACTGAGTAAGAACTCATTTTCTCCCTAGTTACTCCCTTTGTTAACATGTCTACAGGATTCTGGCTAGTGTGTATCTTTTCCAACTTCAAATGCCCATCTTCCAAGGCAGATCGTATGAAGTGGTACCTCAAATGTATATGCTTAGTCTTTGAATGGAAGGCTAAGTTCTTTGCAAGATGAATTACACTCTCACTGTCACAGTACAACCTATTATTCTCCTGCTTCTTTCCCAATTCCTCCATAAACCTTTGTAACCAAATCATCTCTTTACTAGCCTCTGTAGCAGCAACATACTCTGCCTCTATTGTTGAAAGTGCAACAACCTTTTACAGTTTCAAAATCAAACTTACTGTTGTTCCGCCTATAGTAAAAACATACCCTGTGGTGCTCCTCTTGCTGACTTTATCACCTGCCATATATGAATCAACATATCCCTGTAGAAAAGTGTCTGAACCTCCAAAACATAATGCATGAGTAGCATTACCTCTCAAATACCTGAGAATCCACTTTACTGCCTCCCAATGTTCTTTACCTCGATTGTTCATATACCTACTCACAACTCCCACTACATGTGCAATATCTGGTCTTGTGCAAACCATTGCATACATCAAGTTTCCAACTTCTGATGAATAAGGGACCCTGGAAATGTATTCTATCTCCTCCTATGTCTTGGGACACATTTCCTTAGTTAATTTGAAATGGCTGGCCAAAGGTGTACTAACTGGTTTTTCATTCTGCATTCTAAACCTCTCCAACACCTTCTTTGTGTACTCACCCTCAGACAATGTCAATTTGCGATTTTTTATGTCTCTTGTTATTCTCATTCCAAGGATTTTCTTTGCAACACCCAAATCCTTCATCGCAAATGAATTGCCTAATTTATTCTTGAGCATATTTATATCCTGCATATTAGACCCTGCAACAAGCATGTCATCTACATACAATATCAAGATAATATAGCTTCCATTTTCTAGCCTTTTAAAATAAACACAGTGATCAGAATGACATCTACTATAACCCTGTTCTGTCATAAACCTGTCAAACTTCAAATACCACTGTCTTGGAGCTTTATTTAGGCCATACAAGCTCTTATTCAACCTACATACCAAATTCTCCTTCCCTTTGACCTCATACCCCTATGTCTACTGCATATAAATCTCTTCCTCCAAATCCCCATGGAGAAAAGTTGTTTTTACATCTAATTGTTCAAGATGCAAATCTTCTACTGCCACAAGACTTAAAATAGTCCTAATTGAAGTCATTTTAACAACATGAGAAAATATTTCATCAAAATCTATAACTTTCTTTTGTGCAAACCCCTTTACAACAAGTCTAGCCTTGTACCGCTTTTCTCCTCCATCTTCTTCCTTCAACTTGTAAACCAATTTATTCTACAATGCTCTTTTTATCACAGGCAACTGAACCAAGCCCCAAGTTTGGTTATTTGCCAAGGAATCCATTTCCTCTTTCATGCCTTGCTCCCACTTATTTTTGGTGTCTACCTGCATTGCCTCTTCATAACATTCTGGTTCACCAGAATCAGTCAACAATAAATAATACAATGAAGGAGAGTATCGTTGAGGGGGTATACTTAGGCTGGTATATTTTCTAACAACACTTCCAGGTGTTTGAGGTACCTGCTGCTCCTGTTGTTGTACATTTTGATTTTTTGGTTCCTTTGGAATTTCTTTTTTAGTGATCTCATCAAGCACTGTGTATTGTTGTTTTTCTTTTTCTTGTTTCTTTCCCTGCAACTGATCTTTGTACATGAACTTCTCATTGAATATGACATCTCTACTCCTAATGATTTTGTTGTTTTCATAATCCCATAAGCGATAACCAAAATCATTAACACCATATCCAATAAATGTACACTTCTTGGATTTGGCCTCAAGCTTTGTTCTATTTTCTTTATCAATATGGACAAATGCTTCACAATCGAAAGTTTTCAAAAAAGAATAGTTTACCTTTTTTCCTATCCATTCCTCCTCTGGAATTATACCATCCAAAGAGATTGAAGGTCCTCTGTTTATTAAGTAAATAGTATTATCTACAACATATGCCCAAAACTGTAAGGGAAAATCATCATGCAATCTCATACTCCTTGCACGCTCCGTCCTGTTCATCCTTTCTGACACACCATTTTCTTGTGGTGTTCTTGGAACTATCTTCTCTCTATGAATCCCATGGTATGAACAGTAATCATCAAACTCCTTCTTGCAATATTCACCTCCATTATTTGATTTGAGACACTTCAACTTTTTTCCTGTCTCATTCTCAACCAAATCTTTTCATTTCTTAAAAGTATCAAAACCATCAATTTTTTGTCGAACACAATAAACCCAAGTTTTTCTAGTTGCATCATCAATAAAAGTAATATAATAATGAGAGCCACGAAGAGATGATACCTGAGCTGGTCCCCATACATCTATATGCACAAGCTCTAACCTTTCACTCTTCTTTTCTTTTCTGACTCTGATAAATCTGACTCTCTTATGTTTTCCATAAACACAATGCTCACAGAATTCCAAATCAATTTGTTTAATATATGGCAACAAATTTCTTTTGTGAAGTATCTGCATCCCCTTATCACTCATGTGTTGAATCCTATGATTCCATAGTGTTGTATCCACTCCTGTAGAAGCTAAAGATATATAAGAGTCAATATTACTAGTACATAAATACAAGGTACCTACCTTCTCTCCTTTTGCTATCAAAAATGATCCTTTGATGAACTTCCACGTCTTATCTGTAAATATGGATACACAACCATCACTTGCCAACTGCCCTATTGAAATTAGACTTTTCCTTAAATCTGGAACATGTCTTACCTCTTTCAACAACCACTGGTTTCCATTGCATTGCTTTATTTTTACCTTTCTCATTCCAACAATTTTGCATGGTGCATCATCACCCAAATGAACCTGTCCAAAATCACCTTGAACATAATCTAGAAAATGTTTCCTATGGGGTGTGGCATGAAATGAAGCCCCTGAATCTACTACCCAAGACTCAGAAATATTATTTGCAGAAAGAATCAAAGCATCTTGTAACACATCACTTGTTACATTTGCTTCCTGATTTCTCTCTTGTTGTCCATCTCTTTGTTTCTTTGGAGCTCTGCAGTCTTTCTTCAGATGTCTTTTCTTCCCACAATTCTATCACTCTATCTTTCCAAGTCTAGATTTGGATATTCCCTTCCTATAATTCACATGGTTCCCAAAACCCTTTCTTCTATCCTTTTGTCTTCCCCTGTTCTCCATGTTCAATGCATTTCCTAATGTCTCACCTATGCTTTTCCATCACATTTCCTCACTAAGGATAACACCAACAACATCATCAAATTTTAAAGTGTTTGAACCAGAGACAGAGTTACTTACAGCCATGACCAAGCCATTCCATCTTTCTAGCAATGAGCACAAGATTAGAAGAGCCCTAACCTCATCATCAAAGTCCACTTTTACAAAACTTAGTTGATTAGTAACTGTATTAAATTCATTTAAATGATCTGCAACAGACCCACTTTCCGACATCTTCATATTAAATAATATCTTCATTAGAAATAGCTTATTGGATTCATAGGTTTTTTCATACAATCTGGCCAATGCATCCATAAAACCCTTTCTTGTCTTTTCTTTGGAAATATTGAAAGCCACCGATGCTGCTAGGCTCAGCCGTATCGTTCCTAGAACCTTTCTGTAAAGAATCTCCCATTCTTCGTCCTTCGTAGATGATAAATTCTTTGTTATTTCACCCAATGGTAGGAATAGATCCTTCCGATATAAGCAGTCTTCCATCTACCTCTTCCATAGCTGGTAGTTTTGGCCGTTAAATTTCTCGAACCTAAACTTTCCATCTTCCAACATTTCTCCCACTCGAACTAGGAACCCTCTTTTCCTGCGAGTTACCTTTTTCTCTGATACCAATTGTTAGAAAAACAGGACTGTGGAGCAATAAAATAAAACAAATGCGGAAACAAAACACAGAAGATACACAATACAAGAGAGACACAGATTTACATGGTTCACCCAGTGTGGGCTACGTCCACCAGAGAAATTGCCAGGTCCTTTCTTTATTATTATCCAACAAATGAAGGGATACAACCTACAACAAAACCCATTGTAACTTCCTCTTATTTCTCTCACAATCTCCTCTCTCAGAATACAATACTCACCATCAACCATAGCTGCAATACATTTCTCGCATAAAAGAGGGTTTCCTTCTAGGGATAAAAACCCTAACATAATCTCTATTGTTAGATCTGCAACCTTATAATGAACGGTCCAAATTTACAATGAAATTACAATATACATTTACAAGGCAATTTTTCCTTCTGGGGCTTCGCCCTCGAACCCCCGCTGGGGGCCCACTTTCCCCCAGCCAGAGGGATAGCCCCCCCGGACCCTGCAGAGGGGGTAGCCCCCCTCTGCACTCCCCCACATGGAAGAGTGTACATACATCTGGGGTGTAAATACTTCATGGGGTATAAACACAGCTGAAATTAAAACACCACTGAATCAGGAACCTAATTAGGCTCCACAACCAACACTAGTCCCAGATATAGACATTTCCTTGCCTTGACATGTCTATCTTTTCTTATCCTTGACATGTCTAGATTTTATTAGCCTTGTCATATCTTTCCTTGGCTTAACTTGCATTTCCATACCTAGACCTAGACCTATACCTTGACATTGCCTTGACATGCCTTTCCTTGTCACACCTTGTCGTGCCATGGTCTTGGTAATTTTCTATGTCATGTTATAGGTCATGGTAATGGTGTAGGTATAGGTCTTCTTCAAGTTCTAGGTCTTGGTCATGGTTTAGTTCTAGGTCTAGGTCTAGGTCTATTTCATGGTCATGGTTTAAGTCTACGTCTATTTCCAGCATGTCCATGAATGCCTTGAGGGGGCGAGATGAAAATCATGA
This sequence comes from Picea engelmannii, assembly GCA_009831015.1. Taxonomy (NCBI): domain Eukaryota; kingdom Viridiplantae; phylum Streptophyta; class Pinopsida; order Pinales; family Pinaceae; genus Picea; species Picea engelmannii. The sequence goes on from ML778610.1 coordinate 680,232, forward strand.
TAAAACTCACACCGATACTCAAATGGATGAACTGTCAGTTGCATTGGATCCGAGGCATCAAGTTTCAGCTAATGGGGCCCCTACGTTATCATTTCGTTCCTTGGAAAAGTATGTTTTGTAGGATCTCTAGGATTAGGGTTTTTCTCAATGAGGCATAGTGCAAATTATGAATAGGAGGTCCATTTTCAAGAAAATTACTTCAGGTGGTTTTCGGTAGTGTAGTCACATGGGCCTTGGAAAACAATATGTGTGAGAGATTACAAAACTATGTTATGCTACTCAGGTTGGATTTTATGCCCCTGTAACAAGTATCCAACATGTCCTTGAATGGATTGAGGAGGCGAGTTGCAAATCGCGGTAACACTCAAAACGAGACTCGAATGGATAAACCATTGGCTGCATTGGATCTAGGGAACCAAGTTTCAACTAGTGGGGAACCTCTGCTGTCATTTTGTTGCAGGATCTTCGGGACTGGGGTTTTTCTCAATGAGGCATAGTGCAAATGCTGAACAAGAGATTGATTTTCAAGAACACTTTTTTGGGTGATTTTGGGTAGTGTTGTTGCATGTGACTTGGCCAAACTAATGTGCGTGAGATTATGAAACTCCATTATGATGATAGGTTTGGATTTTATGCCCTCGGACCAAATTTCAAACATGTTCATGAATGACTTGAGGAGGCGAATTGCAACTCTCAATAAAACTTAAACCGAGACTTGGATGGACAAAATGTCGATTTCATTGGATATGGGGCATCATGTTTTAACTCGTGGGGACCTTATTCTATCATTTTTTTCCCTGAAAAAGTGTTTGTTCTAGGATTTGCAAGACTAGGGTTTTTATCAATGAGGCATAGTACGAATTTTGAACAAGAGATCGATTTTCAAGAACACTATGTCAGGTGATTGCAGGTAGAGTGGTCACATGGGCCTTGGCCAAATAGAGATGCAAGAACTTACGAAACTCCATTATTCTCCTTGGTTTGGATTTTATGCCCCTGAACCAATTTCCAACATGTCCCTGAATGACTTGAGGAGGTGAGTTGCAACTCATGATAAAACTCAAAATGGGACTCATATGGACAAACCATCGATTAAATTGGATCTAGGGCACCAGTTTTCAAATAGTGGGGCCCATATGCTGTCATTTTTTTGTATAGAAAATTGTTTATTACAGGATCTCTAGGACTAGGGTTTTGCTTAATGAGGCATAGTGCAAATTCTGAACCAGAGGTCGATTTTCAAGAAAACTATGTTGGGTGATTGTGGGTAGTGTGGTCATGTGTGCCTTGGCCAAATAGACGTGCAGGAGCATACAAAAATTCCTTATGCCGCATGGTTTGGATTTTATGCCCCCAGACAAAATTTCCAACGTGTCCCTGAATGGATTGATGAGGTGAGTTGAAACTCACAATAAAAATCAAACGGGGACTTGGATGGATAAACTATAGGTTGAATTGAATTTGGGTAAATTTGTTTCATCTACTGGGCCCCTCCTCTATCATTTCATTGCACAAAAGATTGTTTTTGGGGGATCTCTGGGACTAGGGTTTTTCTGAATGAGGCATAGTGCAAATTTTCAAAAAGAGGTTGATTTTTAAGAACACTATAATGGGTTATTGTGGGTAGTGTGGTAACATGGGCCTTTTCCAAATAGACAGGAAAGATATTACAGAACTTCGTTATGTTGTTCGATTTTCATTTTATGCCCCTGGACCAAATTGCCAACATGTCCCTGAATGGGTTGAGCGGGCAAGTTGAAATTTGTGACAAATCTCAAAACATGACTCATAGGGATGAAACATTGGTTGCATTAGATCTATGGTTCTATGTTTTATCTAGTGGGGCCCCTTCATTGTCATTCTATTTTCTGAAAAAGTGTTTGTTGCAGGATCTCAGGGATTGGGGTTTTGCTCAATGATGCATAGTGAAAATTATGAACAAGAGATCGATTTTAAAGAAAATTGTGTTGGGTGATTGTGGGTAGGGTGGTCATGTGGAAATTATCCAAATAGACATGTGAGAGCTTACAAAACTCCATTATGTTGCTTATTTTGGAATTTATTCCCCCAGACCAAATTTCCAACATGTCCCTGAATGGATTGAGGAGGCAAGATGAAACTCATGATAAAACTCAAGCTGATACTTAGATGGATGATTCCTCGGTTGTATTGGATATGAGGCACCATATTTTAGGTAATGGGGACCCTCTACTTTAATTTTGTTTCCCCAAAAATAATTTGTTACATGATCTCTGGGACTAGGGTTTTCCTTAGTGCTTATTACATATGTTTGACAATTTAACACCTTGTCATCCTAGACAAGGCAAGGCATGGAATGGTGAGGCATGGCATGGCATTGGGAGGAAAGGAAATGCAAGACATGGAATGGAATGGAAGGGAAACATATGGCACGAAAAGGAAAGGCATGACATGGAAAGGAAAGGCATGGCTTGGCAAGGAAAGGAAATGAAAGAAAAGGTAACACATGGCAAGCAAATGTAAGGCATGGAAAGGAAAGGCATAGCATGGAAAGTCATGGCATGGTAGGGAATGTAAAGGAAAATCATGGCATGGAAAGGAAAGGAATTCCATGGAATGGTATTCCATAGCATGGCATGGAAAAGCATGGAACAACATGGCATGGAAAATGAACGCAAGGAAAGGCATCGAATGTAAAGGAAAGTCACAGAATGGCATGGAAAAGTAATACATGGAGTGGCATGGAAACCCAAGGCATGGCATGGAAATTTATGATATGGTATGGAAAGGAAAGGAAACTGAAGGCATGGAATTGCATGACATAGGATGGAAAGGGAAGGCAAGGAAAGGAAAGGCATGGAAAGGAAACACAAGGCATGGCATGGAAAGGCATGGTAGTGTAAGACAAGGCATGGATTATCAAGGTAAGGTAAATAAATATATGACATGGTATCGCATGGCAAGGCATGGCATGATAAGGAAAGGAAATAGATGTCATGGAATGTCATGTAATGGCATGACATGTCAAGGTAATGCAAGGCATGTCATGGAATGGAAAGGAAAGGCAAGGTATGGCATGGAAAGACATGTTAAATTATGAGCTTGATTTCTTATGCAGATTAATTCTTTTATTTTCTTCAACACTTTTATTCCATCTTAATACACTTCAGCAATAGAAAATCATAATCTAATAGAAATAAATATGTAGATAAGTAAGCATCCACATCAACAACACATATACCCTGGGGAAACCCTGTACATGGAGAAAAACCCCAGCAAATGATATTCCTTTATTGAATTAATAATGTAAAATATATTACAAATATCCACCATGAACGTTTTTCTCTTAAAGAGCTTGACAAGATGACTTTGACTTGACAAAGACCTAAAATACCTTGATGAAATACACCTCTGATATGCTTCCTCTATTGTTGATATAAAACATTGATATGTTGCTTTGGTATGTTGACTCTTTATAACTGATATGTTCCTCTATTTCTTCTCTCTTAACCTACATATAAAAATTGTGTTGAAGAGAGGGTTCGACCTCTTCTTATATAGGCTGAAGAGGAGAAGAAGAGAGATTCAAAATAGTAACATGTTTGCATGAGTTAATCATAACTCATCTTCATACTTTAGTTCGAACATAGAACTAAACTTGAGGCTAGTTACAACTCAACATTATACTTTAGTTCGAAAATAGAACTAGACTTGAGACTAGTATGCTTTAGTTCAAAAATAGAACTAGACTTAAGACTTTAGTTGCAACTCAACATTACACTTTAGTTCTAAAATAGAACTAAACTTAAGACTTTAGTTGCAACTCAACATTACACTTTAGTTCTAAAATAGAACTCGACTTAAGACTTCAGTTACAACTTAGCATTACACTTTTAGTTCTAAAATAGAAATAGACTTAAAAATTTTGTTTAAAATTGAATCTTTACAAGGCAATTTGAAATTCTCTTGATGGTGGATAATGTTACACGTGCCAAAACACTAGATCAATACATTTATATCATTTTCAATATTAGGAATATTGTTTCTTTCTAGCTCGTAGGAGTTTTATATTCAACCTAACTTTTTCTATATGCCTTGACTTTTGCTCATGGCTCACAAGGTTTGACTATGCTCAAAGAGGTTATATTATCCCCCTGAGTTTTTCACTAGTCTTTCTATGCTCATAGAGGTTGTATGTTCCCCCTGAATTTTGCACTAGACTGTCTATGCTCACAAATTGTGTATGTTCCCCCTGACTTTTGCATTAGACTCACATAAAATCTCGTTCATCCTGACTTTTGGTTTGACTCACAGAGGGTGTGCATTCCCCCTAACTTTTCTCAATACCTGACAAGACTAGTTGATTCTCCAAATCTCCCTCGGTAGCCTCAGGGCGGCCCATATGGCCTCTCATTGGAGAATGACTATCGATGCTACCAAATGTAACACTCCCTCTCAGCAAGGGAGTCATTCTCAGCCACACCAAACTTGCCTCTCGGCTGCACAAACTATCTCGAGGTCAGAGGCTTGGTCAAGATCTCAGCTACCTTCTCGCTCATGGCTATGTACTATAACTTTACAGTTTTTCTCTGGACCAAGTCTCAGATGTAGTGGTAGCTCATGTCAATATGTTTTGAGTTATTTTGAAATACGAGGTTCTCTGTCAATTTTATGCAACTTTGATTATCACAGTGAACCATCGTCGTCTCGAGCTTGTCTCCAAACAACCCAAAAACCAATTTTCTGAGCCATACTTCTTCCTTGCTAGCATCACTTTTTGTAATGTACTCAGCCTCTACTGTACTCTGTGCAATGGATCCCTGCATCCGGCTTGACCAAGAGATCATAGCAGATCCTAAACTGAAGCACTATATGAAAGTACTCTTCTGATCCACTGGGCTTCCTGCCCAATCAACATCTGCATACCCATGTAGAAATAAACCACCACTGGATGTATATCTTAGACCATAAGTAATGGTGTCTCTAAGATATCGCAAGATGTGCTTTTTTTCCACCTAGTGTCTTTGTCTCGGTTTAGTCATGAACTGACTCATTGCAATCACTGCATAGCATATATCTGGTCTAGTGTGGATCATGTACGTCAATGATCCAATCAGTTGCATATACATGGTGGGATCCACCAAATCTGAACCTGTATCAGAGTCATGTAGCTTCCTCAGGTTGGTAACCATCGGAGTAGACATGGATTTGTAATCCATCATAACAAACCTTTTTAGTACATCCACTATGTGTTTTCCTTGTGCCAAAAATATCTCTCCATGTCTTTGCCACACTTGCAATCCTAGGAAGTAATACATCAATCCTAAGTCTTTCATCTCAAATTCTGAGGTTAGCTCCCTCTTACACCAGGCTATTAGCCTTTCATCTCCTTTTAGAAAGAGATCATGAACATACAAGATTAGTATAATAGGTTGGTTACCTCTTACCTTGAAGTACAGATTTGCATCAACCTCACTTTTCTGAAATCCCAGGCTTTTAAGAAAGCCATCAATCCTGTCATACCAAACTTTGGGAGCCTTCTTAAGATCATACAAGGCCTTCCTTAGATTGCATACATGAGTGCATTTGTTATGCAGTACAAAACCATCTGGTTGTTCCACAAATACCTCTTGTTCAATATTTCCATTCAAGAATGTTGTTTTTACATCCATTTGATGTATCTTCAAACCAAGAACGGAAGCTAAAGCAATAAGAGTTCGAATGGAGGTATACCTGGCTATGGTGGAAAAAGTTTCTTCGTAGTCGATTCCTTCTTTCTGAGTGAATCATCTTGCTACAAATATTGCTTTGAACTTTTCCACTCTTCCATCAACTTCATGTTTGATCTTATAGATCCATTTGGAAGAAACCACTGATTTTTCTTTTGGCCTTGACACAATGTCCCAAACATTGTTCTTTATAATAAACCTATATTCCTCAAGCATGGCATCCTTCCATAATTGTAATTTATCTGATTCTTCAAATGAAGAAGGTTAGGCATCACTAATGCTGCTCATCAGTGAAACATAGCCTCCAAACCTATGAGGCCTCTTCCTTTCCCTGAAAGTTCCTTTGGGAGTAGCTATCCTTTATGCTTCATTCATTATTTCTTTAAGCCACCCTGGATTCCTTTTGGATGGAGGTTCTTAAAGAGTTATTTATAACACTTCAATTGGTTCTAGGGGCTCATTACTTGGCCCTTCATGAGGTTCCTCCCTCTGATCATCTGACTCTTCATTTTCAAAAGAGGGTGAAGCTGGATGAACTGCTTCTGATTCTTGTTGAAGCTCTCTGGATTTCTTAAATTCAGCTTCCATATGGAAATTCGCATCTCTTCTTATCTCTATTTCCTATGACCTGGTACATAAATCCTTTAATCCTTGGAGTTCTCACTGTACCCCACAAAAACCCCTTTCTGGCCTGAGGGTTCCATCTTTTTCCTCTTTTCCTTAGGGACATGAATATACACAGGACATTCAAATATCCTTAGATTCCCTACTTCAATTTTGTTCCCTTAGAAGAACTCTTAAGGAGTCTCGTCCTTCAAGATATCATGTGGACACTTGTTCTGAATATACACGGCAATGGAGGTAGCTTCTTCCCATAAAGAATTTGGTAGATCCTGGTCAAACATCAGTTCTTTCATTGCCTCATAAATTGTCGTATTTTTCCTCTAAACAACTCCATTTTGCTGAGGGTTATATGGCACAATCAACTGTCTCTTGATTCCTATTGACTTGCAGAAATCCTCAAACTGAAGAGATTCAAACTCTCCTCCATTCTTTGTTCTAAGGATTCTGATGTGTTTCCCTGTCTTCTTTTCAATAAAGACTTTATACTCTTTGAATATATAAAATGTGTCACTTTTAGCTTTAAGGAAATATATCCAAAATTTTCTTGAGTAATCATCAATAAAAATGACATAATAAAAAAAACCACTGAGTGAGGGAGATGACATGGGACCACATACATCAGAGTGAACCATATCTAAGATGTCATGAGCTCTATTGTCACTACTAGGAAATGCTTTCTTTATATTTTTACCTAGCATGCATCCCTTACAAGTTTCATTTGTACTAAGAGAAATAGAGTGCATGCCACATACCATGTTCTATAGATCTGGAAGAGCTTTGTAATGAATATGTTCAAGTATTTTGTGCCAAAAATCACTGGAGCTAGTTGCATCATGAGCCAATGCTTGAACTGACTGTCCTGAAATGACGTACAATCCTCCACTGCCAATTCCAAAGGGTTCTATTTTACTTAAGTGGATACCTTTAGCCCATAATAGTGCCTTCCTATCCTTGAAGATCACCCAATATCCCTTGTCCTCAATGGTTACAACTGATAGTAGATTTTTGTTTAGCCCTGGAACATATAATACTTCATCAATATGAAGTCTATCCCCAGATTCCAATCTGAAGGAGATAAAGCCTACTCCCTCTATCTTGTAACATTTTTCATCCCCAAGCTCAACTTGTTCCGCAAAAGATTTTGTATCGAAATATGAGAGGATTTCCTTGAACCCTGTCATGTGCTTTGATGCACCAATGTCTACTAACCAAGTTTTTGGCCTCGTGAAAACTGAAATGGATAAGGCAGAAACCAAGTAATATTCTTTTTTATTTTCTTTCTCATTATAAAGACTTTTATGATTTCTTTTGGATTCATCATCGTTAGCAGTTGAGGCATGATGTTTCCCTTTCTTAGGACATTTCTTTCTAAACCAACAATCTTTAGCAAAATGACACAACTTACTACAAATAAAGAATTTAATCTTAGATGTATCAATATTCCTTCTTTTGAATGTACCTTTCGTGTTTGGCTTCCACTGAGAGACTTTTTGGAAAGTGCCTTTCTTCTTTCCCTTGAATCTTGATGCTAAAGTTGAGTGCTCTTCTTTCATTGCCTCACTCCTGGTAGTTGTGCGACTCTCCTCCTAGAGTAAATCATGCCATAACCTCACAAACGTGGGCTGAATATCTCTCCCACTTACACTAGATAACAAGGTCTCCCATGAAGAAGGAAGACCATCAAAAATGGCCTGCACTAAATCATCATCGTCCATTGTCACCCCTGTGACCAAAAGATGATCTGTAAACTGGGCTATCCTGGAACAGAATGATGCCATTGATTCACCTTTCTCCTTCTTCAAATACTTAACATTGTGCTTAAGTGTCCTCTTCTGACTTGGAGCCTGTTTCTCATATAGATTCACCAAGGTATCCATACATTCCTTGGCAGTCATTAACGAAGTCATTGAAGGAATTATATTATCTTTGAATGAGTCAAATATGATTCGCTTAGAATTTTCTTGACTCTTCCTGAAGGTCGCTCTTCCTTCATTATTCGTGTTTTCCTCCACCACTGTGGTCACATACTACTCAAGATCATGCTCTTGCAAGATATTTGTTATCCAGAGCTTCCACACATTGAAGTTAGTAGCTCCTTCGAGCCTATCCTCAACCCTGACTAAAATGGAGGATTCCATGGACCTCACACTGGAAGCTTAACCAAGCTAGCTTGGATTTGTGTGTACCTTATGCTACACTTCAACACGTTTAACACACCCTAAGCTTCGATACCATGTTAAATTATGAGCTTGATTTCTTATGTAGATTAATTCTTTTATTTTCTTCAACACTTTGATTCCAGCTTAATACACTTCAACAATACCAAATCATAATCAAATATAAATAAATATGTATATAAGTAATCATGCACATAAACAACACATATACCCTAGGAAAACCCTGTATAGGGAGAAAAACCCCAACAAACGATATTCCTTTATTGCACTAATAATGTAAAATCTCTTACAAATATCCACCATGAATGTTCTTCTCTTAAAGAACTTGCCAAGATGACTTTGACCTGACAAATACCTAAAAGATCTTGCTGAAATACACCTCTGATATGCTACCTCTATTGTTGATATACAACACTAATATGCTGCTTTGGTATGCTAACTCTTTATCACTGATATGTTCCTATATTTCTTCTCCCTTAACCTGCATATCAAAACTATGTTGAAGAGAGGGTTCGACCTCTGTTTATATAAGCTGAAGAGGAGAAGAGGAGAGACTCAAAATAGTAACATGTTTGTATGAGTTAATCATAACTCAGCTTCATACTTTAGTTCAAACTTAGAACTAGACTTGAGACTTGTTACAACTCGGCATTATACTTTAGTTTGAAAATAGAACTAGAATTGAGACTGGTATGCTTTAGTTAAAAAATAGAACTAGACTTAAGACTTTAGTTGCAACAGAACATTACACTTTAGTTCTAAAATAGAACTAGACTTAAGACTTTAGTTGCAACTCAACATTACACTTTAGTTCTAAAATATAACTAGACTCAAGACTTTAGCTGCAACTCAACATTACACTTTAGTTATAAAATATAACTAGACTTAAGAGTTTAGTTACAACTCAGAATTACATGTTTAGTTCTAAAATAGAACTAGACTTAAGACTTCATTTACAACTTGACTCTTTACAAGGAAATTCGAAATTCTCTTCTTGTTGGATATTGTTACACATGCCAATTCACTAGATCAATACATTTATATCATTTGCAATATTAGGAATATCGTTTGTTTCTAGCTCATAGGAATTTTATATTGAACCTAACTTTTTATAGATGCCTTGACTTTTGCTCATGGCTCACAAGGTTTGACTATGCTCACAGAGGTTGTATGTTCCCCCTGAATTTTGCACTAGTCTATTTATGCTTATAGAGGTTGTACGTTACCTATGACTTTTGCACTAGAATTTCTATGCTCATAGAGGTTGTACGTTCCCCCTGAATTCTTCATTAAACTCACATAGCATCTCATTCATCCTGACTTTTTTTTTTACTCACAGAGGTTGTACATTCCCCCTGGATTTTTTCTATACCTCACAAGACTGGTTGATTCTACAAATCTTCCTGGCTAGCCTCAGGGTGGCCCATATGACCTCTCATTGGAGAATGACTGTCGATGCTACCAAATTTAACAAGGCAAGGAAATCCAAGGCATGTCATGGAAAGGAAAGGCATGGAGGGAATGGCATGACATGGAAAGTAATGGAAAGGAAAGGCACGACATGGAAAGAAAAATAATGTCTTGGAAATGAAAGGAATGAAATGGCATGGAAAGGCATGGAAAGGCATGGAATGACATGGCATGGCATGGAAAGGAAAGGAATGACAAGGAAGGGAATTGCATGGCATGTTATGGCATGGCATAGGAAAGAAAATGCAAGGAATCACATGGAAAGGCAAGACATGGAAAGGCATGAAATGAAATGGAATGGAAAGGCAAGGCAAGGCAATTGAAGGAAAGGAAAGGAAAGGGAAAGATAAACATATTTCCCTAACAAAGAAATAGAGCCACAACAAACAAGAATACCATAACAACCATAGCATGAAGCAAAAATTTCAATCATTCATAAATTTGAAATATTTTATCAATTATTCCTTTTACATACCTATGGTCATTCAAGTAGACTATCAGGATCACTTCTAATATTGATGGTCTCCATCAACTTCTTGTGATGAGAGTAAGGAAAGAAGTATTGTACCTTTGATGAGTTCATACTTTACATTTTTTGTAGTTGGATGTTTGTACCAACAACCAAGTTCGTAAAGTGGTATACATATTCACCTAGTCTATACTATTGGAATACATAACCACCTTTCTCTCATGTTCTTTCATCCCTTGTCAGATATTCTCCTTTAATAACCATCAACCCAATTGAAAATTTAATGTCCCTAGAGTCTGTTACTGATTGCATGAGGGTCTTCTTTCCCTCTAAGAAATGTGTCATCCAATAATCAATGCCTCATTCATTACATACTAGTGAAACCACTGCGTATATATGTTCTGCATTAAAAAATGGAGTTCCAACAAGTGATTCCAGTAAAGGATCAAAGCATAAAACAACCATGATATTTATTCAAAATTTAATATAAGGTTTCACAGAACTTGACAGCATGAGATCTGACACATTATCATAATCTACTGAAATATTTGATTGGTCCTCCTGCAACTTGTATAATTCCATAGTTATGCGTTGACCAATGGGGAGTGATGCAAGATCCCATATATCAATCTAGTTTGTCAATTCACAATCATCTGATTCATTACTAGTACATGGACCACGAAAGAAAAAGAGTTTTCCCATCCACATTTCAACCATTTCATTGTCTAATATTCGAACTGAATGGAATCCACAAGTTCCCTAGATTGTTTTTCATTAATACCATTGTGATCGATCTACATCGACCACCTCCAAAAAATATCTATGTACATGTCCGTTCCTATCTTATTGGTATTCATAGGTTCTTTTTCCTTGTCCCATTACTGAAGAACACCATTCAATAATGAATTTCACATCTTGAATGAGGGAAGTAGTTGTGAACTTCATTTATTTCCTGCATAATGGTATTTTTATGCATGTGTCTTATCCATTATGCTCCCATTTCCCATTCCCAGATTAAAAATAGTTTTAAATGTGTGGTACCTTGATTTTTCTGTTCAACATACACAACCATTGAAATAAAAGCGCATTTTTGAGTTGTCCCATGCAACCATCTTGCCAAATATAATGTTGATCCATCTGTATGGTATTTTCCTTAAGGTGATTGTAAACAAACTAAAAGAAATCTTGTATCTAGGTTAATTCATGACACCACTTATCGCTTATGTAGAAGTGATACTTCTTAAATATAACCTTTTTTTCTTCGTTACTATCCAGACCATTCATGTATGTGATATGGACCATTATCTTGACCTGCTCTGAGTGATAATATTGGATTTGAATCTCATTTTTCAGTTGAAGGGTGCAGTTATTAGCAAAATCAAGCAATGATAAGATAGTAACAAGGGGAAATTTATCTTTGCATATTCTAAAATGATCATTTTTATATCGATCCACATGAAGATGCTAAACATATTGTCATGTCTTTTTGACAAAGTCCTTCATGAAGTCACATAGTCGTGCCTGGAAAGTCACCAATTGTATCTTTTTTCTTCCCTACCCTCCATCGATATCATATGTGACATATTGAAAGATTTGCAAAGAAACCTCCTTCCTCCCCAATTCATACTCATCACTTGCATGGATGCACTTGATTAGTAATTCCATTCCACTTCACCTAGGGCATGCCCCATCTAAGAAATATTTTTGACAAATGCATAATCCTTTGGCATTGTACACAAGATGTTGTGAATAAAGTCTCTAGATGATGACAACGGTAATATAACTGAGCATTCCTTAAAAAGGGTGTTATGAAATACACAAAATATGTGTGTGTGTGTCTGTCATAATAATAAACATACTCAATATGATATCTACAACAACATGTGTTGTGAATTGTGTTTATTTGAACATACCAAGGCTTGCATTTATGGAAGGATCTTTGTCCCAAGTTAAGTGCACTATGTATTGTCTTGAATCTCTCATACAATATTTTATATGTAATGTGAAGAAAGTGTTTAATATGGGGTTCACGGTCCCTAGATCCCCTTCTCAATTTTAGTACCTCTTTTTGGTTCAAAGAAGGCCTAGTGTTCTCATGCGAGAGATCCTATACTAGTCCCTTAACTACTCCAATTAACTTCATTTCAAAATGAGGTAGCCTACTAGTGAAGGACCAAAAATCTATTGGGCCACCTGTGTCAAGTCTATCTCATCTATGAGAATACTTTATATGGTTTTTTATATTTCATTCCATGAGATGACATGTTTGTTGTATCAAACAATGTTTTATTTTGATCTTGCTAACAATTGATTATGACAAGACATGTCGGGATGCATTATGGTCTTCATAAGAATATTTCTTAGCAACTCTTTGAAAAACATTAGCAAGGTTTCTAACAATATGATGACTTGTTTCTAAACTTTTGACTGATTTAATGTCTAAAATTCTCCTAACCGGAGTAAAACATCTAGCTTTTAACAAAGCCAAAAATAATTGACATTTAGAGACATCAGATTTTGGTTCAAAATATTCTTTAATGATTCTATAAGAATGATAATGAATAGTACGATTATATAACTTACCTTCAAGTGATGCTATACGACTTTCATCCACCTGAATACCTTTAGGATTTTTTTATCGCACACTGCCCAATATATATAGGGACGATGAAACCCTATTTTGGCACTCTTTACCTCCGTATCGTAGAGTTAATAATGTCACAGTTCTTGTCCCTTCAATAACCGGTGGATCAATTCTGGGACGCAAGTGGACATGGGATTGACTACTTTCTATAATTTTTGACTATCGAACAAGAGGTTGCACCACAAGAACTTCTTCACCACATTGTTGTGCATTGGTTACCTATATAATTTCATCCATTTTGTAATCAACTCCAAGAAAATTCCCCATCATTTGGTCATCAAAAACAAGTTTTCTTGATGAGATACTGATTGGATTGGTCTCTACTAAACTCATGTGCTTTGCTTGTTGTGATGGAGGAGAAACAATAGTGGCATCTATTTTGCTACAAATTGGATTTCCCTCTTCTGAAATCTTATGCTTTGACATACCTAACTTTGTCTTTTCTCTTTCTTCTTCTACATTTTTGATGGGTTTCTCTTTCCTTGAGGAATTTATTTCTCAATTTTGTAGGTTCCCCATATTTAAACATAAAAATTAGCTTCCAATAACCCCACCACAAATTTGTCTTTGTATTACACAAGAAGACACAACTAACAATTCCAATTCCAAGTGGACAAATTTGTCTTCGTATTACAAAAGAATACATAACTAACAATTCCAATTCCAATTGGAAAAATTAGTTTTGGTATTACACAATAAGATACAACTAACAATTCCAATTCCAATTGGATAAATTTGTCTTGGTATTACACAACTAACAATTCCAATTGGACAAATTTGTATTGGTATTACACAAGAAGACACAACTAAGAGTTCCAATTGGACAAGTTTGTCTTGGTATTACACAAGAAGAAAAAAATAACAATTCCAATTGGATAAATTTGTATTCCAATTCTAAGAATACACAACCAACAATTCCAATTCCACTTGGAAAAATTTGTCTTCCAATTCTTCCCATAATTGTCTTACAATAGCGTAAAATTGTCTATGAATAAAAAACCAACACAAAAAGAGAAAAATCATGTATGTTCCTACTATTTTTTCATGTAGTTGTCGGGATCTTTTGAGTTTTTAATATAGATGAGGTAGAGGAGTGTGCTTGACACATACAAATTCCTAGTAGGAACATGCGCGCATTCCTAAAATGTGTGTGTGTTCTAGAAACATGCACACATTCCTGTCGTGCATGGATGAGCACACAACCACAATGATTTCAAGTCACTAGAGAACATGCATGCTCTTAATGCAAAAAATACAGAATTTATTATAGACAAAACATATTTATGAATAAATATATATAGGGATTTGAGGACAACTACGACCAAAGGGCTTAGGATTGAGAGTGTTTTGAAGAATAGTGCAATGGTTAGAGCACCAAGATGTGATTGCAAGGGTTATGGGGCCTTTAACAAGAGGTATATGCATAGTGCACTTAGGGATTAAGTGTCAAGGGGGTTAAGGGTATATTATAGGTTATTCCTATGATTATATGGATATAGAGGGGCCTAGGTCATGCTCTAGGTGAAGCTCTAGGTCATGGTCTAGGTCATGGTCATGGTATATGTCTAGGTCATGGTGTAATTATATCTCTAGATTTATGTTGTGGTCTAAGTAATGGTGTAGATCTATATCTAGTTCTATTTCATGGTCTACGTAATGGTCATCGTATAGGTATAGGTCATGTTCTAGGTCTTTCCATGTCTTGGTTTTTATATGTCTAGGTCTAGGTCTAGGTCTTTACATGTCTTGGCGAAGGCCATTTATTTCCTTGTGATATAGAGAGGGTAGATGGAGAGAGAGGAAGAAAGAGATTATGAGAGGGGGAGAGGGGATGACAAATAGAGTGTGTGAGAGTGAGGGAGGGAGACAAAGAGGGGGGGAAGAGAGAGAGAGAGAGAGACGAAGGTGGGGGAGAGAGGAAAGGGGGTTTAGATATAATAAAATAGAGCAAGGTGGGGATAGTGGGAGAGAGAGAAGGAGGGGGATATAAGAAGCAAGAGAGTGAGGGTTAGATTCAAGAGGTAAAGAGATAATGGGGTATATATGGATTGTTTGAGAGTGTGAGACGATGGGAGAGGAACACCAAGAGGGGGGGTAGAGAGAGAGAGAGAGGTGGGAGATAGATTGTAGATGTAGAAAAGAGAGAGGAGAGATAGTGGGAGGGAGAAGGGGGGTAGAGAGAGAGTGTGATAGAGTACATATAGAAAAACTAGGTTTCATCATACATAATCTAGGGCATGTCGAACATTGATTGTGAACAATACAAAATCAAGGAAATTTAACCTTTTATGATTTCTTCTAGGCGGTAAATGGATAACCAAAATAGTCTAATATTGAAGAACATATAAACAGATAATTGTTCTATTAATACATAATCTATGTCAATCTCACAATAAAAAATAGCAATCATGCATTTTCGATAATATAAAATCAAACAATGGGAAATCTGAGAGGGACATGGTAAATCAATCATAGAGAAATGGTTAGAGCACCAAGATGTGGGTACAAGGATTATGGGGCCTTAGGGATGCATAATGTACTTAGGGATCAAGTGTGAAGGGGGATAACAATTGAATATAGTTTAGTCTTAGACTTAGATGGAGCTAGGGGGGTCTAGGTCATGGTGTAGGTCAAGCTCTACGTCATGGTCTAGGTCATGGTTGTGTTCATGGTCATGGTACAGGTCTAGTTCATGGTATAGGTCTATCTATAGTTCTATGTCCTTGTATATGTCATGGTCTAGCGAATGGTCTAGGTATAAATATAGGTCTATGTCATGGTCATTATATAGGTTTAGGTCATGGTCTATGATCTAGGTCTAGGTCTAGGTCTTGCCATGCCTTTCCATGTCTAGGTATTTCTAAGTCTATGTCTAGGTTTAGGTCTCGGCATGTCTAGGTAAAGGTCATTTATTTCCTTGTGATGTACCAAACTTCCTATAGTGTTTGAGATTTTGAGAGGCAGATAGAGGAATACATAGAGGGGGGGTAGAGAGAGAGTGTATGAGAGTGTGAGAGTTAGAGATAGGAAGACAAAGAGGTGGGTGGAGAGAGAGAAAGAAAGACACTGTGAGGGGAGGAGAGAGGAAGATAGAGACATGGGGTGGAGAGAGAGGAAGAAAGAGAGTATAAGTTGTGGAAAGAGGAAGATAAAGAGAGTGTGTGAGAGTGAGGGAGAGGGAGACAAATAATGGGGGTAGAGAGAGATAGAGAGGAACGTGGGAGAGTTAAAAGGGGGGTATATAGAGGAAAAGAGAGCAAGGGAGGAGTGGGGCAGAGAAAGTGAGGGGGATACAGTGGGCAAGAGAGGGAGGTTTAGATGCAATAGGTAAATAGAGAAGGGGGGTAGAGAAAAAGAGAGTTCAAGAGAGGAAAGGGGTAGAGAGAGAGGGAGGAGGGAGAGAAAGGGAGGATGGAGAGAGAAAACAAGAGTATAAGATAGGCCAAGAGTGAGATGGACAGAGAGAGAGGGAGGTAAAATTATGGGTAACGAGAAAGAGGTGGGGAGGGAGAGAGAAACATGGGTAGAGAAAGAGTGTGAGTGATACTAATAATGAGGAGAGAGTGAAAGAGGTGGTATATGTAGGATAGAAAGAGAGGAGAGATAGTGAGAGGGAGGTGGAGAGATAGAGGTATGAGGGGGTTAGAGAGAGAGTGTGTGAGTGTGAGTGGGGAAGAGAGAAAGAAATAGAGGGGGGGTTGTCAAGGAGTGTTTGAGTGTGTGAGAGGGAGGGAAAGAGATACAAAGAGAGGGGATAAAGAGAGAGAGAGAGAAGAGGAAGGGGGGCAGAGGGAGGAAAGGGGGGCATATAGAGGTAAAGAGAGAAAGGGAGGAGGAGTGGGGGAGAGAGAGGAATTTGGATACAAAGTGAGGGGGAGAGAGGGGTAGATTAATGAGAGAGAGGGAGAGGAGAGATAGTGGGAGGGAGGGGGAGAGAGAGAGGGAGTGGGTAGACAGAGAGTGAGATTGAATGTGAGAGGAAGGGGGGATATAAAGGTAAGGGAGGGTAGAGAGATGTAAAGAGAGAAATAGGGGGAGAGTAGAGGAGAGAGAGGGAGGGGGATATAATGAGTGATAAATGGACGGTGATATAGAGTGAGGGAGAGATAGGAGTACATGAAAGAGAGAGAAGGGGGGATAGTGAGATAAGGGGAGGGAGGGAAAGAGCCAACAAGAGTAGAAGAGAGATTGAGCATGATATGCAATTATAGAGGAATAGGGTAGAGAGAGAGGGAGGAGGGAAAGAAGGCGAGGGAGGGAGAGAGCGAGGAAGAGAATAAGATAGGTTGAGTGTGATATGGCAAGGGATTTGGAATGAGAAAGAGAAAAAGTGGGGTAGAGAGAGTAAGTGCGAGTGAAACTAACAACAAGGAGAGAGAGAGAGAAAGAGAGAGAGAGTGATAGGTGGGAGAGATAGGGGGAGTATAGGTGGGGGGGAGGGACAAAGGGGAAGAGGGAGGGGGAGAGAAATAGAGAGAGAGAAGGAGGGGGATATAGAGAGAGAGGGGGTGAGGGAGGGAGGGAAATAGATGGAGGGAGAGAGAGAGAGAGGGATAGAGTCGAAGAGGGGGGAGATAAAGAGGGAGTGGGTGTGAAAGTGTGAGTCATGGCGAGGAAAGTTCTATGTCGAGGTCATGGTTTAAGTCTATGTCTATGTCTAGGTCTAGGTCTTGACATGCCTTTCCATGCCTAGGTCAAGGCAATTTATTTCCTTACCATGCCTTGTAATGTACCAAACTAGCTAGTGTGTGAGAGTGTCAGAGGGAGAGAGATTAAGACAAAGAGGGGAGGTAGAGAGTGAGTGTGATATAGTGTGGGAAAGAGGTAGAGGAAGATATAAAGGGGGGATAGAAAGTGTGTGTGAGAGAGTGTGGGAGGGAGAGAGAGAAAGACAAAGAGGGGAGGTAAAGAGTGAGTTTGTTAGAGTGTGGGAGGGAGGGAGAGGAGGACATAGAGGGGGGATAAAAAGTGTGTGTGTGATAGTGTGGGAGGGAGAGACAACAATTCATAGAAGGGAAGTAGACAGAGTGTGTGAGAGTGTTAGAGGGAGAGAGAGGAAAACAAAGAGAGGGGTAGAAAGAGAGGTAAATGTAGGAGAGATGGGTAGATGTAGGAGATATAGAGGAGATATAGTGGGAGGGAGGGAGAAAGAGAGAGGGAGGAGGGGAGAGAGAGAGAGTGTGTGTGAGTGAGTGTGAGAGGTGGAGAGAGAAAGACAAAGATGAGGGGTAGAGAGAGTGTGAGGGGGAGAGAGAGGGAGATTGAGAGGGCATGTAGAGAGAGGGATAGTGAGAGGGAGAAAAATAAGGGGGCGGGGGTAGAGAGAGAGTGGGAGGAAGGGGGGGAACAAAGGGAGACAAAGAGGGGGAATAGAGAGAGAAATATGGGAAAAGAGAGTCTAAGACTGAGACTAACAACGAGGAGAGAGGGAAAGAGTGGGAGAGAGGTGGAAGAGAGAGGGGGTGTAACAGGGGAGGTAGGGACAAAGGGGTAGGGGAGAGAGAGAGAGAGAGAGAGAGAGAGAGAGGGAGTGGGTGTGAGATTCTAAGGCATGTCAAGGCAAGGTCTAGGTGTAGGTATTTCCATTCCTTGTAATTTCTATGTATTTCCATGTCTAGTTATTACCATGTATAGGAGTGTTAAAGGGAGAGAGAAGGATACAAACAGGGGGCTAGAGAGGGAGAGTGAGAGGGAGACATAGAGGGGGGGTAGATGTCGGAGAGAGAGAGAGAGGGACAAGGGAATGTCAAAGAACAAATATCTTATAAGAGCGTGTGCGCTCTCTTAGGAATGCATGCAAGTTCCTATAGCACATGTGTTCTATTAGGAACATGTGCATGCTCCTTGAGCGCATGTGTGATCTTAAGAACCCGTGTGCGTTAACTTGAATTGTTTTTTTTTTTTTGTGCGATTGAAAACATGTATGCTGACTTGATTTCCTTAGATTTAGGTTCAGGATGAGAAACCTAGTGGTTCGGTCTGCAAATTGATCAAATCCTCCATTTTTGTGAATACCTCTCTATATCTTTGTCTTTGACTTCATTTTTCTATAGGATAAAAAATTAAGTTATTTATAAAACTACAGACATAGATAGAGTCAACTATGTAGATTCTAAATATATAGTATTTTTCTTATTAATATAGTTTACTATTTTTAATCTATTTTTGTCTTCGCATATATCAAAATCCCATAGCACATACCTCTCTAATTTTTGCTATAATGTTTTTTCTACTTAACCATTTTTCGAATAAGTTATGTGTTGCACTAGAGGAGACCGATATCTACTATCTAAAAAAAATATTATTTTGATCATGTTAAGACCATCGTAGCCTGTGAAAACAAAAGACATTGTAATTTCAAGGATATATTCACTTTGATAATTTAAAAAATATATTAAATTAATATTGTAAATTTCCAGAAAATACACCTCTCTATAAAAATGGGTTGTCTACAAGTATAGAATATTTTGGAATGAAATTCCATAGTTAAGGTACTCAACACCTGCATGAACAAAAACATATACCTTATATTTTGTTGGAAAAATAATATACCACTGTTAGA
>ML778610.1:706052-744960 GCA_009831015.1 Picea engelmannii
TATCAACTAGGTGATGCAGGAGCATCGCCATCAAAGAAAAAGAGGTCGAGAGTGGAGGCAGAATTCGACACCTGAGCACGCCAAAATTTCAAATCAACATTAAACAGAGGCAGGAGCGGTTGTTGAGATGTTTTGGACATATCGTTTTTTAAATACTTTGTTTGTAAAGTCGGGTCATCACCTTAGAATTGGTGGATGTTGTAAATTATTACAGGACTGTAAGGTGTTACAGATGTAGAGAGTAAACTCTCATCTACTAATAACTCACATATATTGTAATAGGACTAAGTAGCTAACCTCTAAAACGACGATGGGATATAATTCAAATAGGACGGAGAAGAGATCGAGAAGCCACTCCTTAGATAGTTTTGTGTATTGTGTTGTAGGACATAATAAGATTGTGAGAATGGAATTGTAGGAGGAAGGAGTAAGAAGTTAGATGTAGTAGTTAGACATAGAGAGTCCAAAGACAATGAAGAACTGTGTAACTTATGTAAATACTTCATGAATGAATAAAACAGACATAAATTGATCCAAATGCTCGGACAATGTTCATTTCATTATGTATTTCAACGAATGATATGTTCTCTATGTGTTAATTTCATTATGCTTATGTATGTTGTTCATAGTTGAATATATGAACCTGTGAATTATTAAATAAGTTTCAATTGTTTTTCTTATGAGAGATAGGATGGAAGGAGTGCATATTGTCTGCAAGGTGTGCATCGACAGAGTCCAGATTTGACTAAGAGAAAATCATGAGGAATAACGAGAAACTTAGACCGAGTGTTTCAAGGAGTGCACAGGGTCAAGATTCGACTAAGTGTCGAGAGATCAGGACTGTGAAGCGAAAGGTGTGCGTAGCAAGATTTCTGTTGAAGAAATCTCTAAGTATGAACTTTGTCAAATATTCCAGGATTGCAAGGAGTGCATCGGAAGACGAAATCCTCAGAGGAATCAAGCTCAAGAGAGATAGGGATAAAGATTTAGTAGAAAGGGAAAAAAATGTTGAATATCGTGAATTGATGTTTGAGATCCCTTCAGAGGAAGTCAAGGTCACTAACATACCATTAGATCTGGAAGAGTTGCATAGAGGTTATCTTTGCAGTCCTTCGGCACTCCGAGTATTCGAAAGTTTGAAGGTGTTTTGAAAGATGGAGTCAAAATTCCCGAAACTTTGAATTCCATCTGGACCGTAGATCCATAGGAGGGTATGTGGCAGCAGATCCGAGAGTTCGTAGGGAAGAGCTTCAGAGTATTTGCATGAAGCAAAGTGGAAACTTCACAAAGTTGCGAAGGATGAAGTGGATCTGGATCGTTGGATCCAGAAGAACACAGGGCAGAGATTCATTTGTTTCAGAGGAAAATCACTTCGGAGGAAAACAATTGAGTTGAAGCTAGAATCGTCGAAGCGTGAAGTAGTGAAGTCCATCCAAGCCATCGACCTGAGAAGGACACACGTCAACAGATTGAGGACTTCGAAGGAATGAGCAAGGAGAAAGAAGAGTGTTGACTGGAAGTCGTCCGAAGTGCCAAAAGGGTTGGAAGCTATATTTGAGTTGTTGATTGTGTGGACACGTGACATCCGATATATGGCTTTGGAGATAGAGCACTTCGGGGGAAAATAGGGGGTGACGTTCCGAAGTGTCGAAGTCCATCAATACCTTCTATTGGAGAAGGATGTGTGGTGCTTAATCCATAGCTTCGAGTGGAAAGTACTTCGGGGAAAAAGGACGTCGAAGCGTTCGAAACTCCTGAACGCCGAAGTCCTGAACTAGATTGCATTTGTTGGTTGTTGGAGGAGTGTGAGTTGTAGATCTAGTCCGAGTGTGTTCGCCAATTCGGATTTCAGCAGATTTGGAGTCAGGTGTGTCGAGAACACCTAAAGCCCGAATTTTCAAAGTGTGTGGGAAAGAAGGTTTAAGCCCACGATTTTGACCAGGGTCCTGTGGAGGACTCTACGGGTACTCAGAAACTCCTGAAAAGGGGATTTCACACCCGAGAATTATGACTTTGACCTGTGGAGAATATAGAAGAGAGCCAGCACAAACTTGTGAGCTGATTCAACTCCCAAAGTCGATTGATCATAAACCAGGTGGTTGTGTAGCCCTAGGGGAGAGTAGGGGGTCTGCATCAAGTGGTATCAGAGCCTAATTTTTCTTACAAACAACATGCATAGGAGACATAGGAGATAGTTTGATACTATCAAGTGGTATTAAAATGTGACTTTTCTTGTAGACATAAGAAAGAGGTGAAATAGTTATATTTGATAGCATCAAGTTAGAGAAAGGGAAATCAAAGCAGTGGAATCATGCCACATAGAAGGCGCAGGGATAGACTTGTAGTGAATTCAGAAATGGAAGAAGAAATGAGGCAACATTGAATGAGATTGGATACCATGGAAACAACACAAAGGATAGCACTAGATGTTGGTGACATTAGCAAAGTATAAAGTGAAGAGGTAGAAGAAGAAGGAGTTGCAGAAGGAGAACCTGCGGAAGAACGACTTCTAAGAGCTGTTTCGAGAATAGGAGCCAGAGAAAAAATATAAGTCATGATGTATGAAAGTGATTTAGAAGTTGAAGAATTGTTAGATTGGGTACTATTTGGCCCATGATATGACCGATTTTATGACGTTAATTAGATCCTTTTTGTTAAATGTGTATATGCATTTTGATGTTTTGAAGAAGTTTTTGAAGAGATTTTGTGGAAAATCGCTATGATCCACACCAAGTATGCATAACTCATGTTTTATGATGATCTTGAGTGTAATTCAGTATGTTTTTATGTTTTCAGGAATCTAATTTGCATTTTTTGGTGTCACTGGGAAAAATCGTAGCTTATTTTTGCTTCCGGCACTCAATCTAGTACTCCATCCAGCACTCAATCCAGTACTCCATCCAACACTCTGTCTGGCACTTCGTCCTGCACAAAAACGATGGGAGATTTGGCGATTATGGTATTGGCGGCAAATGATGGATGAATCAAAAACATGGGTTTTTCTCGTGCTCATGGCCTCCATCTCTTGAAATCTTGACAACTCGATTTGGGATGTTATGGTAGGCGATTATTGGCTCGCATTATTTCGGCAGTTAGGGCATCCTAAATGCAATTTAATATTTTTAGAAGAGGGTCGACCCTCCAGTGGCCGACCTCTTAGATTGTAAATATTATAAATACCACCTCAGTGGTTAAACAATAGTTAAGAAGTAATGTATTAGAGACAAAGACAATTTTAGCTTTGTTTTTCAATTTTTGTTTTGCCAGACTGTGTAAAACCTGCGTTTTTAGTTTTAATGGTGAAATCGCTTTGTTGAAGTTTGTGGTGTGCATTTGAAGAGTGACCACGACTTGCTGGGGGGTCCACCAATAGTCTGGGTAACTATCCTATTTATTTACTTGTGAATTAAATAGCGTAGATGTCTTTTTATTTCTTTTCCTGTACATAAATTGTGATCTTGTTTTCTCACTGTATAAATTATTGTTATAGTTTAATTGTGTTATTTTCCTTTTTCATGTTAATATGAAGGATCTTGTTAGTATGCAATGACTTCTTAGTTAGTGTAAATAAGCTTAAGCTTAAGCCACTAACCCCTATGTGATTAAATAATTGACTACAATTTTTGTATGCTAAAATAGATTAGTTAGAGTTTAAAACAAAGTTTTAGAACAAAATTTTAATGCATGCTTTCTTTAATAGGGATTCGATGGATGGATAGTGTTAGTTTTAATTTTTATTTTCAGATTGCTTATTTAATTGTTGTTTAGTTTTTCTTACCTAGTTGTTAGTTAGTTTACTCATTTAATTTCTTGTCATATGCTGAAATAGTGTTTAATTTATGTTTATGAGTGTTTCCTCTTTTTGGAAATTTGAATTGTTAAGATAGAACTAGTTTATTTTTCTTCATGCAATTTCTTTCTTAGATCTAGATTGCAATTTCAATTCATAGTTAATTATTGATTTTAATGTAGTATGAATTTGTTTCATTAGCCTAAAATGCAATTGAATTTATTAGAAAGTCTATTTATACTGTTGATGATTAATGCATGATCAATAATCACATGGATATGCAGGATTGTTAATGATGTTTACATAATAGCTAAATTCTCATTGGATTGCCTAATGCACACTTTTCACTTTGCTATTTGAAGTCAATATTGATTTTATCTCTCTTGAAATATAGTTCATTGTCAAGTGTCATCTTGATATCATAAGACGCGAGAGACATAACCATCAGCACTATATTTGAGTTTTCATAGATTAGAAGAGAGTTTTCTTACTTTCATAGATTAGAAGATAGTTCCCTTGATTTTGTAGGATAGATAATCTTTTTTCTTTGGTAGATTAAAGAGTAATTTGCTTATCGTAGATTAAAGATTTATTGTTAATTCATCTTTCTTTCAATTAAGTAGATCCTTTCATAAATTAGAAATAGTTGCGAAGTTTAATTTTAGAATAAAGTTTACTTGCTTCGTAGATTAATAAGTTGCTTATTGATTAGTTTACCTCTTGTAGACATTATCATAGGTTAGTTAGTTGTTTGCTTACTTTCTTATTTGTTTTAATAGAGTAGTTGTTTGCTTGTCTATTTTTCTTTGATAGGGTAATTTCTTTCTTATTTACTTTCTTTCATAAGATAGTTGCGTATTGAATTTGAGTAGGTTAATTAAAGTAGTTTGTTGTTGTTATTGCTTATTAGGTAGATAGTTTTCTTTTGCTTATTGTCGTGATTAAGTTATTTTTCTTTAAGTAGGGTTTTCATTTGCCTTCTTAGAACTATCCATCGATCCTTTGTTCAAAAGTTACTTAGGTTACATAGTTTAAGTTTCTTAATAGGGTTTGATCATTAGTAGTCTTTTATTGAGTAGATTAGCCCTTCAATATCATGTTTCCTTAATTAAACTATACTACCATCATTTCTACCTTGGCATATATATTGCTACATCTCTAAGTTTACTTACCTCGGGTTGACAATTTACTTGAGGGTATTTTAGTGTGCTTTTAGTGCATATAGAACACCCATCATTTTTGGCGTCATTGTCGGGGAGTTGTCTCAAGGTAGGAAATAGTTAGGAACTAGATCACTTTTAAACCTTAGCAATAGTTTGGTGACGAGGGAACTTTAAGACGAGAGGTAAGAACCTGCACATCTGCTATAGTAGGTTCCGCCAAACCCAATGGTAGTTTTTCTTTACATTTTTTGTTTACTTTCATGAATAGACCTAGAGACCCAAAAGGTAGGTATATTAAATCTAAATTAGATCTTTCAAGTAAGGTTCCTTTCGACCTTCTTGGGGGAAGAAACATTCCACTCATAATCTCCACAGACCAATACCAAAAAATAGGAGCTAGCTCAATCCAAAGAGCTAAATTAATCTTTGAAGAGACTAATATAGGGGGCACTATAGACCAAAAAGTTAAAGCATCAGTAATAGTGGGACAAGATGCAAGACCACTCGAGCCTTCCACAGAACCAAGCAACATAACCCTTGTTTTATTACCACCATCAGGAGATCCTAACTTTGTGGACATCATCTTTGTGTGAACCATTTTTTATCAAATGGAAAGATGAACTCAGAAGCAACCATTAGCCTGAGGGAAATTTCTCAAATCCTAGCAGTAGTCAGGGTTTCTTCTTTTCAATAAGAACATATTTTGGTAGTAGCCAAAAGTATATCTACCTCTCCAGAAATATTAGAAGAATCAAGGTCCTATGAGCTACAAAATGATTTTCCTTGCCAAACTGCAAAGGAAGATGAAAAATTATGGACTACATCCAGTGGAGAGCAATCATTAAGTCTCGAGATTGATGAGTTCTCAACATCCATCTCAGTAGATCCTTTATACCTTCAGAAAAAATCATCCAAAAAGAAGAGGATCTGCATAGCATGACGTAGGAGAGCATAGAAATTACTATCGATGAACATCAAGATCACATTGAATTTTGTTTGAATAGGTCATCAGGGCACAATACTATTATCTTCTTCAAAACCTTTTGATGCCAAAACAAATAGGTTGGTTGGTTCTTCATATCTAGGTAATCACTGCTGTAACTTTTTCATATATGGGTATGAGTATGTTTCTATCTTTCTCTATAGATGGTTACATTGGAAGAGTTCTTACACTTGAATATAGATTTTCCTTTTCTTTTTAGGTAGGGCAGGATAGTAAATAAAAACTATGTGTTGTTAGTTTAGCTTAAAGTATAATGCAGCCTCATTTTACATTTTATTTTAATAAAAGAACTATGAGATACATGTTCCTATGACTTGATCTCATTGATCTCATTAGTTTATTATATTTTAGAGTGTAGTTTTTGAAAATAGTTTTAGATATCTCTGTAGGTATTTATATCACCAAGGGTAGACAATTTCAAGGAGAAATAAAAGAAGAATTTTTCTTCAAAACATTGTTATGCTTGAACCTTGTTGTCTACTAATCATCAAATGAATAATGACATGTTGTAGTTAGCCATGTTTTTGTAAAATATTTTCAACTTCTTTTTTTCATGGCATCTTAAGAAGTAGTTGCTCTTGAACCTTCACCACTATATAAGGAAGTGACACCATAACCATCAAGCTTAGAGGTCTCTCGTACAGTTTCTCCAAGAAACTTGAGTAAGTGAGTAAATTATCTTTATTAAAGAGTAACAAGGAGGTATGATTAGCGGTTAGTCATGGAAACATCACAATAACTTACAAAATAAGAAAGCGAGTTGAGCCTAGAGATACCTTTCTATTATTTCTCAATGGCGCCATTCACTACACACTAAATAGCTTGATTATATCATATTTTTAAATAGGCCATGTCCGTTTAAGTACCGCTTACATCAGGATGAGCACTAAGGAATATTCATAATGAAAATTCATCCTCCAACATAAATACCATCTCAATGAAAAGAAATAAAAAGTTGTTTTTAGAGATGTCCCCCCATCTTATTGCATAAAACAATCTTATACTAAAATATTAAAAGATGGAGGGCCAATATTTGAGGGTGTAAGAGGCTAACCCACTGGGATACTAAAAAAGTCTATTAGCAGTGGGTACCGGCTTGTGGTATGACTAGGTAAAACCATAAATATTTGTAAAACATTATGTGTGTTGTTTTCATAATACAAGCTATTATATCAATAATTATTTTATTTTTGAAATGCTAATTCCCTGTGTGTTATAAATCGTTGTACATTTCCTTAACAGACCACTTAACTGGTTTATTTTCATTACAAATTGTTCATTATAGAGTCATGATTGCATGCCTTATAGAATGAAAGATAGAGAAATGGATTGTGTAAGCACAATGGAAAAAAAAAAAATAATGGAACAATCTTAGTTTGCCTCTTCTCCTATTCACTGTGTCCGTGGTCTTTGAGGAATCAATTGCCTCAGCCAAAAATCTCCGAAGAGTTGGAGACCATTGGTTTAAATACCGCTAGTTGCCAAGAGCAAGCTATAACAGGGTTTTCAAACCTGAATTTCAAAACATCTATGGAGCTAAGAGATAATCCAATGAGAGGATAAAAGAGGATCTAATCAACCCTCTCATAGTCATCACCAGATTGATAACATGTGAAGGTAGATATTTCATCTTTAAAGCCTGTCACTTTCGATTATTAACTCACTTTCAGTTTAATAATCCATTGAATTTTCCATTTTACTTCTTAAAGAGTCTCAAGAAGATTGATTCCCAAGTAAGGAAGAATGTAACTAATCCCCATAACAACCTATTTCACCATGGCTTTATCAAACTATTTGTCTTAGATGAATTAGAAAAATAGGGGAAAACCTGGGATGAGTTCATTTACCAATTTGCAAACCCTGATATTAAAATCAAGAATAACAAGAAGACTATTGATATAGGAACTATTACTCCACCCAAACCCTCACACTCAAGCTATTCCTGTTTTTTATTTGAGGTGTTTGGCTGAAGCACTTCTTTAGAATCCCATTGGGCTATGGGGTATGTGACAAGTTTGAAATCAAACACAGATCTATATGGTATATTCACAGGGCAAGGTAATGCAAACGCTGGATCCTTTAAAAGTAAAGTGATGTAAAGAAGAAACAGAGGAGATGATCAATCACAATAACAAATCATTTAACAATTTCATCATTGTAATATCAAAAGAAAACATTAAGATTTTTAAAAGCTCGACACAGAGTATCAGCGATAAATTCTACTCTAAACCTCCTTTTAAAAATCAGAGAAAGAAAACATAATGATGACTGAGTAGAATCACATTCAACGAAGAAAAGAAGACTTGGCCAATTGTCAACACGTAGGAATCCTATGAAAAAGTCCCTTTTATCGCTGATAGATCTGAAAAAATATTACACAGAATAGCCTTTCTAGGTGCAGGAATCAACCTCTTTACATTCAAATTAAATCAATAAATAGGATAGATCACCCCTCAAGATTAGGAATTCGTATTCAACTACCTTGGCCAAAAATAGCCACAAATTCCCAAAAACATGGAACTATCTACCATGAAAGATGGGCGGAACTACTAAAAAAAGGGGGTCAAATCAAACCCTTGTTTCTCCTCAACAATGAAACCTGTGTAAACACTGAATTCATTTTTTGTAGATGAGCATGTGCTGGACAAAAACCTCCTTTGGTTTCTCCAATTTCGTCTCCAGCTCGCCGAAACAACTCCCACAAAATCAGGACTGAAACAGAAAAATCGAAAATTTAAAAATGAGGCTAAAAGATGGCTTTGATTCTCCCAACTGGTGGCACCTATGAAAAATTTTAAAGATGTTTTTTTTCTTCAGCCCGTGTGGAAAAAAAATCCTCTCTCCATTTTTAAAAATTCGTCTCCATCTGCCTTAAATCTGCTTTGGAATTCTACATGTTGAATAGGAAAAAATGGGTGGTTTTGAGTTTTTGGGGGAGGGCGGTTTTGCAGATTGGAAGGCATTTTTCAGACCCCCCCTGAGGTGGTAAGTGGTATTGGGAGGGGGGGTCTGATTTTGCCAAGAGGTGACAAGCGTCCCTCTCAATACCACTTATCGGACCCCCTTGAGGTGATGCGACATGAGGGAGGGGGGGGTTCGATATGCATGGGGAAAATGGGTGGGTAGAACTTAGGATAGAGTGTATTTTGGGTTTTTTAATTTTTAATTTTTAATTTTATGTTTTGTTTTGTTTTTTATTTATTTGTTTTATATATTTTACATTTGTGTTTATTTTCAATTTGTTTTGTTTTATTTATATTTTGTTTTAACTATATAATGTAGTTATTATTTATGATTTTTTTTTTTTAGGTTCTATTTATTTTTTAATTGTTTTTATTTTATATATTTTATATATGATTTTTAATGTTTTAATTATATAATTTGGTTTTTATTATGTTTTTAATTTTGTTTTAAGTTTAATTTTTATTTATTATTTAATTATAATATACTAACCTAGTTACTAAATATTAATTAATTAAAAATTAATTAATTATTAATAAGTCTAATTTAATTTTATTAATCTAACGTTTTTTGTTTATCCTAAGTTTGGGTAATGTAGGGATGAGTGGCGGGTGAGACATACTCAATGGGTCAAAAGGGCAAGGGAGTCAGGGGACAGAGGTGGATGAAAGATGCAGTAGGGTGATGAAGGATCTGACGAAATGGGTGGAGGGGGGAATGGAAACAACCAAGAGACCAACAAGCGAGGAACTTCATCGTGAGACCGACAAATGATATATGAATCATCAAACCTCCTATAATTTTAGGACCCTAACACCTTGGATAACCACAATTAATCTAAAAGGTACTTTCACTATGATATTCATAAAAATGGTTGTTTGTAAAAATATGGTTATTTTCATCATTAGAGAGAATTTGTTGTCAAGTTAATTTAATAAAAACAATAATGGAATTCATGTATCATACCTTTTTTTTTTCTTAAAAAAATAATACTTGTACTAAATGAACAAGTTTAATACCTATTACAATCAAAGGATTCATTAACCATGTAATTCTACAACTTGTTATTCCATATGTCTTAGATAAAATACTTGCATGAGAATTTCAATGTCATAACATAAGCTCTCTTTATTTATACATCTTATGTATCTTCATAGTTGTGAAACATGGATTATCATAATTCATAGGTTTTACATAGAAATGGATGTCACTAAATAGGTTTATGTTCCATACTTATGGTGTAGACTGATTATACTATTGATCCATAACTTCTTTTGGATTACATGGAAAACAAAAAAACTTGAAGGCCTTATTTAAAATAAAATAAATAAAAACTAATATTTCAACTCAATAACTTTAATAACAAGATATAACATGTAGAACTAGACCTAGACCTAGTCCCAGATATAGACATTTCCTTGCCTTGACATGTCTAGCTTTCCTTAGCCTTGGCATGTCTAGCTTTTCTTAGCCTTGTCATATCTTTCCTTGGCTTAACTTGCATTGCCATACCTAAACCTAGACGTATACCTTGACATTGCCTGGGCATGCCTTTACTTGTCACACCTTGTCTTGCCATGGTCTAGGTAATTTTCTATGTCATGTTATAGGTCATGGTAATGGTGTAGTTATAGGTATTCTTCAAGGTCTAGGTCTTGGTCATGGTTTAAGTCTAGGTCCAAGTCTATGTCATGGTCATGGTTTAGGTCTAGGTCTATTTCCAACATGTCCATGAATGGCTTGAGGGGGCGAGATGCAAATCATGATAAAAGTCAAACTAAGACTCAAATGGATGAACCGTTGGATCTGGGGCATCAAGTTTCAGCTAATGGGTCCCCTACGTTATTATTTCGTTCCTTGGAAAAGTATGTTTTGTAGGATCTCTAGGACTAGGGTTTTTCTCAATGAGGCATAGTGAAAATTATGAACAAGAGGTCCATTTTCAAGAAAATTATTTCAGGTGGTTGTGGGTAGTGTAGTCACATGGGCCTTGGAAAACAATATGTGTGAGAGCTTACAAAACTCTATTATGCTACTCAGGTTGGAATTTATGCCCCCATAAAAAGTAGCCAACATGTCCTTGAATGGATTGAGAAGGCGAGTTGCAACTCGTAATAACACTCAAAACGAGACTCGAATGGATGAACCATTGGTTGCATTGGATCTAGGGAACCAACTTTCAACTAGTGGGGAACTTCTACTATCATTTTATTGCAGGATCTTTGGGACTAGTGTTTTTCTCAATGAGGCATAGTGCAAATGTTGAACAAGAGATTGATTTTCAAGAACACTTTTTCGGGTGATTATGGGTAGTGTTGTTGCATGGGACTTGGCCAAACTAATGTGCATCATATTATGAAACTCCATTATGATGATAGGTTTGGATTTTATGCCCTCGGACCAAATTTCAAACATGTTCATGAATGACTTGAGGAGGTGAATTGCAACTCTCAATAAAACTTAAACCGAGACTTGGATGGACAAACCGTCGATTGCATTGGATATGGGGAATCGTGTTTTAACTTGTGGGGCCCTTATCATATCATTTTGTTCCCTGAAAAAGTGTTTTTTGCAGGATCTGCGAGACTAGGGTTTTTCTCAATGAGGCATAGTACAAATTTTGAACAAGAGGTAAATTTTCAAGAACACTATGTCAGGTGATTGTGGGTAGAGTGGTCACATGGGCCTTGGCCAAACAGACATGCAAGAACTTACGAAACTCCATTATGCTCCTTGGTTTGGATTTTATTCCCCCGAACCAAATTTCCAACATGTCCTTGAATGACTTGAGGAGGCGAGTTTCAACTCATGATAAAACTCAAAATGGGACTCAGATGGACAAACCATCGATTAAATTGGATCTAGGGAACTTTTTTTCAAATAGTGGGGCCCGTATGATGTCATTTTTTTGTATGGAAAACTGTTTATTACAGGATCTCCACAACTAGGGTTTTGCTTAATGAGGCATAGTGAAAATTTTGAACCAGAGGTCGATTTTCAAGAAAACTATGTTGGGTGATTGTGGGTAGTGTGTTCATGTGTGCCTTGGCCAAATAGACATGCAAGAGCATACAAAAATTCCTTATGTTGCATGGTTTGGATTGTATGCCCCCGGACAAAATTTCCAACGTGGTCCTGAATGGCTTGAGGAGGTGAGTTGAAACCCACAATAAAAATCAAACCGGGACTTGGATGGATAAAATATAGGTTGAATTGAATTTATGTAAATTTGTTTTAGCTAGTGGGCCCCTCTGCTATCATTTCATTGCACGGAAAATTGTATCTTGGGGGATCTCTGTGACTAGGGTTTTTTCTGAATGAGGCATAGTGCAAATTCTGAAAAAGAGGTTGATTTTTAAGAACACTATAATGGGTTACTGTGGGTAGTGTGGTAACATGGGCCTTTTCCAAATAGACAGGAAAAATATTACAAAACTTCGTTATGTTGTTCGATTTTCATTTTATGCCCCTTGACCAAATTTCCAACATGTCCCTAAATGGGTTGAGCGGGCAAGTTGAAATTTGTGACAGAGCTCAAAACATGACTCATACGGATGAAACATTGGTTGCATTAGATCCAGGGTTTTAGGTTTTATCTAGTGGGGCCCCTTCACTGTCATTCTATTTCCTGAAAAAGTGTTTGTTGCAGGATCCCACGGACTAGGGTTTTGCTCAATGATGCATCATGAAAATTATGAACAAGAGATCGATTTTTAAGAACATTGTGTTGGGTGATTGTGGGTAGGGTGTTCATGTGGGAATTATCCAAATAGACATGTGCGAGCTTACAAAACTCCATTATGTTGCTCGTTTTGGAATTTATTCCCCTAGACCAAATTTCCAACATGTCCCTGAATGGATTGAGGAGGCAAGATGCAACTCATGATAAAACTCAAGATGATACTTAGATGGATGATTCCTCGATTGTATTGGATTTGAGGCACCATATTTTAGGTAATGGGGCCCCTCTAATTTAATTTTGTTTCCCCAAAAATAATTTGTTACATGATCTCTGGGACTAGGGTTTTCCTTTGTGCTTATTACATATGTTTGACAATTTAACACCTTGTAAGCCTAGACAAGGCAAGGCATGGAATGGAGAGGCATGGCATGGCATGGGGAGTAAAGGAAATTCAAGGCATGGAATGGAATGGAAGGGAAACATATGGCATGAAAAGGAAAGGCATGGCATCGAAAGGAAAGGCATGACTTGGCAAGGAAAGGAAAGGCAAGGAAAGGCAACACATGGCAAGCAAAGGTAAGGCATGGAAAGGAAAGTAATAGCATGGAAAGTCATGGCATGGTAGGGCATGTAAATGAAAGGCATGGCATGGAAAGGAAAGGAATTCCATGGAATGGTATGCCATAGCATGACATGGAAAAGCATGGAACAACATGTCATGGAAAGTGAACGTAAGGAAAGGCATGGCATGTAAAGGAAAGGCATGGAAATGCATGGCATTGAAAGGTAATACATGGAGTGGCATGGAAACCCAAGGTATGGAATGGAAATGTATGCCATGGCATGGAAAGGAAAGGAAACTCAAGGCATGGAATTGCATGACATAGGATGGAAAGGCAAGGAAAGGAAAGGCATGGAAAGGAAATGCAAGGCATGGCATGGCAAGGCATGACATGGAAAGGCATGGAAATGTAATAAAAGGCATGGATTATCAAGGTAAGGTAAATAAATATATGACATGGCATCATAAGGCATGGCAAGGCATGGTAAGTAAAGGAAAGGCATGGCATGTCATGATAAGGAAAGGAAATAGATGTCATGGAATGACAAGGAAAGGAAAGGAAAGACATGGCATGGCATGTCAAGTTAATGCAAAGCATGACATGACAAGGCATGGCATGGCATGGAAAGGAAAGGAAAGGTATGGCATGGAAAGACATGTTAAATTATGAGCTTGATTTCTTATGCATATTAATTCTTTTATTTTCTTCAACACTTTTATTCCATCTTAATACACTTCAACAATACCAAATCATATTCGAATAGCAATAAATATGTAGATAAGTAAGCATGAACATCAACAAGACATATACCCTGGGGAAACCATGTATAGGGAGAAAAACCCCAACAAATGATATTCCTTTATTGAATTAATAATGTAAAATCTCTTACAAATATCCACCATGAACGTTCTACTCTTAAGAATCTTGACAAGATGACTTTAACTTGACAAAGACCTTAAAGACCTTGCTGAAATACACCTTTGATATGCTTCCTCTATTGTTGATATACAACATTGATATGTTGCTTTGGTATGTTGACTCTTTATAACTAATATGTTCCTCTATTGCTTCTCCCTTAACCTACATATCAAAATTGTGTTGAAGAAGGGGTTTGACCTCTTCTTATATAGGTTGAAGAGGAGAAGAAGAGAGATTTGAAATAGTAACATGTTTGCATGAGTTAATCATAACTCATATTCATACTTTAGTTCGAACATAGAACTATTCTTGAGGCTGGTTACAACTCAACATCATACTTTAGTTCGAAAATAGAACTAGACTTCAGACTGATATGCTTTAGTTCGAAAATAGAACTAGACTTGAGACTGATATGCTTTAGTTCGAAAATAGAACTAGACTTAAGACTTTAGTTGCAACTCAACATTACACTTTAGTTCTAAAATAGAACTAGACTTAACACTTTAGTTGCAACTCAACATTACACTTTAATTCTAAAATAGAACTAGACTTAAGACTTTAGTTGCAACTCAACATTACACTTTAGTTCTAAAATAGAACTCAACTTAAGACTTCAGTTACAACTCAGCATTACACTTTTAGTTCTGAAATAGAACTAGACTTAAGACTTCAGTTAAAACTTGACTCTTTACAAGGCAATTTGAAATTCTCTTGATGGTGGATAATGTTACACATGCCAACACACTAGATCAATACATTTATATCATTTTCAATATTAGGAATATCATTTCTTTCTAGCTCATAGGAATTTTATATTCAACCTAACTTTTGATAGATTCCTTGACTTTTGCTCATGGCTCACAAGGTTTGACTATGCTCAAAGAGGTTATATTATCCCCCTGAGTTTTTCACTAGTCTATCTATGCTCATAGAGGTTGTATGTTCCCCCTGACTTTTGCACTAGACTGTCTATGCTCACAAATTTTGTACGTTCCCCCTGAATTTTGCATTAGACTCACATAACATCTTGTTCATATTGACTTTTTGTTTGACTCATAGAGGGTGTGTGTTCCCCCTAGATTTTTTCAATACCTGACAAGACTATTTGATTCTGCAAATCTCCCTGGGTAGCCTCTGGGTGACCCATATGGCCTCTCATTGGAGAATGACTATCAATGCTACCAAATTTAACAGTCCTTATCAATGAGGGAGTCATTCTCATCTACACCAAACTTGCCTCTTAGCTGCACAAACTATCTCGAGGTTAGAGGCTTGGTCAGGATCTCAGCTACCTGCTCGCTCATGGCTATGTACTGTAACTTTACATTTTTTCTCTGGACCAAGTCTCAGATGTAGTGGTAGCTCACGTCAATATGTTTTGAGTTCTCATTAAATACGAGGTTCTCTATCAATTTTATGCAACTTTGTTTATCACAGTGAACCACCGTCGTCTCGAGCTTGTCTCCAAACAACCCAAAAACCAATTTTTTGAGCCATACTGCTTCCTTGCTAGCATCACTTTTTGCAATGTACTCAGCCTCTACTATACTCTGTGCAATCGATCCTTACATCCAACTTGACCAAGAGCTCATAGCAGATCCTAAATTGAAGCACTATCTAGAATTACTCTTTCGATCCACTAGGCTTCCTGCCCAATCAACATCTGCATACCCATGTAGAAATAAACCACCACTGGATGTATATCTCAGACCATAAGTAATGGTCCCTCTGAGATATCTTAAGATGTGCCTTTTCTCCACCTAGTGTCTTTGTCTCGGTTCAGTCATGAACTAACTCATTGCAATCACTGCATAGCATATATCTGGCCTAGTGTGGATCATGTACAACAATGATCCAATCAGGTGCCTATACATGGTGGGATCCACCAAATCTGAACCTGTATTAGAGTCATGCAGCTTCCTTAGGTTGGTAACCATCGGAGTAGACATGGATTTGCAATCCATCGTAAAAAACCTTTTTAGTACATCCACTGTGTGTTTTCCTTGTGACAAAAATATCTTGCCATGTCTTTGCCACACTTACAATCCTAGGAAGTAACGCATCAAGCCTAAGTATTTCATCTCGAATTCTGAGATTAGGTCCCTCTTACACCAAGCTGTTATACCTTCATCTCCTCTTAGAAAGAGATCATGAACATACAGGATTAGTATATTACGTTGGTTACCTCTTACCTTGAAGTACATATTTGCATCAACCTCACTTTTCTGAAATCACGGGCTTTTAAAAAAGCCATCAATCCTGTCATACCAAACTTTGGGAACCTGCTTAAGACCATACAAGGCCTTCCTTAGATTGCATATATGAGTGCCTTTTTTATGCAGTACAAAACCATCTGGTTGTTACACAAAGACCTCTTGTTCAATATTTCCATTCAAGAATGTTGTTTTTCCATCCATCTGATGTAGCTTCCAACCAAGAATAAAAGCTAAAGCAATAAGAGTTCGAATGGAGGTATACCTTGCTATAGGGGAAAAAGTCTATTCGTAGTCGATTCCTTGTTTCTGAGTGAAGCCTCTTTCTACAAATATTGCTTTGAACTTTTCCACTCTTCCATCAACTGCATGTTTGATCTTATAGATCCATTTGGAAGAAACCACTGATTTTTCTTTTGGCCTCGACACAATGTCCCAAACATTGTTCTTTATAATAGACCTGTATTCCTCAAGCATGTCATCCTTCCATACTTGTAATTTATCTTCTTCTTCAAATGAAGAAGGTTAGGCATCACTAATCATGCTCATCAGTGAAACATAGACTCCAAACCTATGAGGCCTCTTCCTTTCCCTAAAAGTTCCTTTGGGAGTACAGTTATCCTTTTTGCTTCATGCATTATTTCTTTAAGCCACCCTGGATTCTTTTTGGATGGAGGTTATTAAAGAGTTATTTATAACACTTCAATTGGTTCTAGGGGCTCATTACTTGGCCCTTCACGAGGTTCATCCCTCTGATCATTTGACTCTTCATTTTCATAAGAGGGTGAAGCTGGATGAACTACTTCTGATTCCTGCAGAAGTTCTCTGGATTTATTAAATGCGGCTTCCTTATGGAAAGTCACATCTCTTATTACCTCTATTTTCCTCTGTCCTGGTACATAAATCCTTTAATCCTTGGAGTTCTCACTATACCCCACAAAAACCCCTTTCTTTCCTGAGGGTTCCATCTTTTTATTCTTTTCCTTAGGGATATGAATATACAAAGGACATTCAAATATCCTTAGATTCCCTACTTCAGTTTTGTTCCCTTAGAAGAACTCTTCAGGAGTCTCGTCCTTCAAGATATCATGTGGACACTTGTTCTAAATATACACGGCAGTGGAGGTAGCTTCTTCCCATAAAGAATTTGGCAGATCTTGGTCAAACATCATTTCTTTCACTACCTCACAAATTGTCCTGATTTTCCTCTTAGCAACTCCATTTTGTTGAGGGTTATATGGCACAGTCAACTGTGTCTTGATTCTTGTTGACTTGAAGAAATCCTCAAACTGAAGAGATTCAAACTCTCCTCCATTCTTTGTTCTAAGGATTCTGATGTGTTTCCTTGTCTTCTTTTCAATAAAGGCTTTATACTCTTTGAATTTATAAAATGTGTCACTTTTAGCTTTAAGGAAATATATCCAAAATTTTCTTGAGTAATCATCAATAAAAATGACATAATAAAAAGAACCGTTGAGTGAGGGAGATGACATGGGACCACATACATCAGAGTGAACCATATCGAAGATGTCCTGAGCTCTATTGTCACTACTAGGAAATGATTTCTTTATATTTTTAAGTAGCACGCATCCCTTACAAATTTCATTTTTACTAATATAAATAGAGGGCATGCCACATACCATGTTCTATAGATCTAAAAGATCTTTGTAATGAATATGTCCAAGTCTTCTATGCCACAACTCACTGGATCTAGTTGCATCATGAACCAATGCCTGAAATGACTGTCCTGACATGACGTACAATCCTCCACTGCCAGTTCCAAAGGGTTTTGTTATACTTAAGTGGATACCTTTATCCCATAGTAGTGCCTTCCTATCCTTGAAGATCACCCAATATCCCTTGTCTTCAATGGTTACAACTAATAGTAGATTCATTTTTAGCCCTGGAACATATAATACTTCATCAATATTAAGTCTATCCCCAGATTCCAATCTGAAGGAGATAGAGCCTACTCCCTCTATCTTGTAACATTTTTCATCCCCAAGCTCAACTTTCTCTCCAAAAGATTTTGTATCAAAATCTGAGAGGATCCCCTTGAACCCTGTCATGTGCTTTGATGCACCAGTGTCTACTAACCAAATTTTCAGCCCCATGAAAACTAAAATGGATAAGGCAGAAACCAAGTGATATTCTTTTCTATTTTCTTTCTCATTAGAATGACTTTTATGATTTCTTTTGGATTCATCATCGTTAGCAGTTGAGGCATGATGTTTCCCTTTCCTAGGATATTTCTTTCTAAACCAACAATATTTAGCAAAATGACACAACTTACTACAACTAAAGAATTTAATCTTAGATGTATCAATATTCTTTCCATTGAATGTACCTTTGGTGTTTGTCTTCCATTGAGAGCCTTTTTGGAAAGTGTCTTTCTTCTTTCCCTTGAATCTTGATGCTAAAGTTGAGTTCTCTTCTTTCGTTGGCTCGCTCCTAGTATCTGTGTGACTCTCCTCCTAGAGGAAATCATGCCATAACCTCACAAACATGGGCTTAATATCTCTCCCACTTACACTGGATAAGAAGGTCTCCCATGAAGAAGGAAGACCTTCAAAAATGACCTGCACTAAATCATCATCGTCCATTGTCACCCTTGTGACCAAAAGATGATCTATGATCTGGGCTATCTTGGAACAGAAAGATGCCATTGATTCACCTTTCTCCATCTTCAAATACTTAAGATTGTGCTTAAGTGTCCTCTTCTAAATTGGAGCTTGTTTCTCATATAGATTCACCAAGGTATCCATACATTCCTTGGCAGTCATTAACAAAGTCATTGTAGGAATTATACWAYCTTTGAATGAGTCAAATATGATTCTCTTSGAATTTTCTTGACTCTTCCTGAAGGTCGCTCTTCTTGCCTTATTTGTGGGTTCCTCCACCACTATGGTCACATACTGCTCAAGATCATGCTCTTGCAAGATATTTGTTATCCAGAGCTTCCACACATTGAAGTTGGTAGCTCCTTCGAGCCTATCCTCGACCCTGACTAAAACGGGGGATTCCATGGACCTCACACTGGAAACTTAACCAAGCTATCTTGGATTTGTGTGTACCTTATGCTGCACTTCAACATGTTTAACACACCCTAAGCTCTGATACCATGTTAAATTATGAGCTTGATTTCTTATGCGGATTAATTCTTTTATTTTCTTCAACACTTTGATTCCATCTTAATACACTTCAACAAGACCAAATCATAATCGAATATAAATAACTATGTATATAGGTAATCATGCACATCAACAACACATATACCCTGGGGAAACCCTTTATAGGGAGAAAAACCCCAACAAACAATATTCCTTTATTGCACTAATAATGTAAAATCTCTTACAAATATCCACCATGGATGTTCTTCTCTTAAAGAACTTGCCAAGATGACTTTGACCTGACAAATACCTAAAATACCTTGCTGAAATACACCTCTGATATGTTGCCTCTATTGTTGATATACAACACTGATATGCTTCTTTGGTATGCTAACTCTTTATCACTGATATGTTCCTATATTGCTTCTCCCTTAACTTCCATATCAAAACTGTGTTGAAGAGAGGGTTCGACCTTTGCTTATATAAGCTGAAGAGGAGAAGAGGAGACACTCAAAATAGTAACATGTTTGCATGAGTTAATCATAACTCAGCTTCATACTTTAGTTTGAACTTAGAACTAGACTCGAGACTTGTTACAGCTCAACATTATACTTTAGTTTGAAAATAGAACTAGACTTGAGACTGGTATGCTTTAGTTCGAAAATAGAACTAGATTTAAGACTTTAGTTGCAACTCAACATGAAAATAGAACTAGATTTAAGACTTTAGTTGCAACTCAACATTACACTTTAGCTCTAAAATAGAACTAGACTTAAGACTTTAGTTGCAACTCAACATTACACTTTAGTTCTAAAATAGAACTAGACTCAATACTTTAGCTGCAACTCAACATTACACTTTAGTTCTAAAATATGACTAGACTTAAGACTTCAGTTACAACTCATAATTACATGTCTAGTTCTAAAATATAACTAGACTTAAGACTTCATTTACAACTTGACTCTTTACAAGGAAATTCAAAATTCTCTTCTTGTTGGATATTGTTACACGTGCCAATGCACTAGATCAATACATTTATATCATTTGCAATATTAGGAATATCGTTTGTTTCTAGCTCATAGGAATTTTATATTCAACCTAAATTTTTCTAGATGCCTTGACTTTTTCTCATGGATGACAATGTTTGACTATGCTCACAAAGGTTGTATGTTCCCCCTAACTTTTCCACTAGTCTATCTATGCTCATAGAGGTTGTACATTCCCTATGAATTTTGCACTAGAATTTCTATGCTCATAGAGGTTGTACGTTCCCCCTGATTTTTTCATTAAACTCACATAACATCTCGTTCGTCCTGACTTTTATTTTGACTCACAAAGGTTGTACATTCCCCCTGGCTTTTTTCTATGCCTCACAAGACTAGTTGATTCTGCAAATCTCCCTGGCTAGCCTCAGGGTGGCCCATATGACCTCTTATTGGAGAATGACTGTTGATGCTACCAAATTTAACAAGGCAAGGAAATCCAAGGCATGGCATGGAAAGGCAAGGCATGGAAAGAATGGCATGACATGGAATGTAATGGAAAGGAAAGGCATGGCATGGAAAGGAAAGGTATGGCATGGAAAGAAAAAGAATGTCTTGGAAAGGCAAGGAAAGGAAAGGAATGAAATGGCATGGAAAGGCATGGAAAGGCATGGCATGTCATGGAAAGGAAAGAAATGACAAGGAAGGGAATTGCATGGCATGGCATGGCATGTCATAGCGTGGAAAGGAAAGAAAATGCAAGGAATCGATGGAAAGGCATGAAATTAAATGGAATGGAAAGGCAAGGAAAAGCAAGTGAAGGAAAGGAAAGGAAAGGGAAGGATAAACATATTTCCCTAACAAAGAAAAAGAACCAAAACAAACAAGAATACCATAACAACCATAACATGAAGCAAAAATTTCAATCATTCATAAATTTGAAATGTTTTTTCAATTATTCCTTTTACATACCTATGCTCATTCAAGTAGACTAGATCAGGATCACTTCTAATATTGATGGTCTCCATAAACTTCTTGTGATGAGAGTAAGGAAAGAAGTATTGTACCTTTGATGAGTTCTTACTTTACATTTTTTGTAGTTGGAGGTTTGTACCAAAAACCAAGTTCATAAAGTGGTATAGATATTCACCTAGTCTATACTATTGGAATACATAACCACTTTTCTCTCGTGTTCTTTCATCCCTTGTTAGATATTCTCCTTTAATAACCGTCAACCCAATCAAAAATTTAATGTCCCTGGAGTCTGTTACTGATCGCATGAGGGTCTTCTTTCCCTCTAAGAAACATGTCATCCAATAATCAATGCCTCATTCATTACATACTAGTGAAACCATTGCGTATATGGTTATGCATTAAAAAATGGAGTTCCAACAAGTGATTCTAGTAAAGGACCAAAGCATAAAACAACCATGATAATTATTCAAAATTTAATATAAGGTTTCATAGAACCCGACAACGTGAGATCTGACACATTATCACAATCTGCTGAAATATTTGATTGGTCCTCTTGCAACTTGTATAATTCCATATTTATGCATTGACCAATGGGGAGTGATACAAGATCCCATATATCAATCCGGTCTATCGATTCACAATCATCTGATTCATTACTAGTACATGGATCACGAAAGAAAAAAAGTTTTCTCATCCATATTTAAACTATTGCATTGTCTCATATTCGAACTGAATGGAATCCACAAGTTCCCTAGATTTTTTTTCATTAATACCATTGTGATCGATCTACATCGACCACCTGCAAAAAATATCTATGTAAATGTCTGTTCCTATCTGATTGGTATTCACAGGTTCTTGTTCCTTGTCTTGTTACCGAAGAACACCATTCAACAATGAATTTCACATCTTGAATGAGGGAAGTAGTTGTGAACTTCATTTCTTTCCTACACAATGCCCTTTTTATGCATGTGTCTACTCCATTATGCTCCCATTTCCCATTCGTAGACTAAAAATAGTTCTAAATGTTTGGTACCTTGATTTTTCTGTGCAACATACACAACCATTGAAATAAAAGCACATTTTTGAGTTGGCCCATGCAACCATCTCACCAAATATAATGTTGATCCATCTGTATGGTATTTTCCTTAAGGTGATTATAAAAAACTAAAAGAAATCTTGTATCTGGGTTAATTCATGA
Source organism: Picea engelmannii (assembly GCA_009831015.1). Lineage (NCBI taxonomy): Eukaryota > Viridiplantae > Streptophyta > Pinopsida > Pinales > Pinaceae > Picea > Picea engelmannii. The sequence goes on from ML778610.1 coordinate 728,612, forward strand.
CACCACTTATCGCTTATGTCGAAGTGATACTTCTTAAATATAATTTTCTTTTCTTCGTCACTATCCAGACCATTCATGTATGTGATATGGACCATTATTTGACTTTCTCTGAGTGATAATATTGCATTTGCATCTCAATTTTCAGTTGAAGGGTGCAATTATCAACAAAATCAACCAATGATAAGATAGTAACAATGAGAAACGTATCTTTGCATATTCTAAAATGATCACTTTTATATCGATCCACACGAAGATGCTAAACATATTGTCATGTCTTTTCGACAAAGTCCTTCGTGAAGTCACATAGTCGTGCCTCGAAAGTCACCAATTGTATCTTTTTTCTTCCCTACCCTCCATCAATTTCATACGTGACATATTGAAAGATTTGCAAAGAAACCTCCTTCCTCCCCAATTCATACTCATCACTTGCATGGATGCACTTGATTAGTAATTCCATTCCACTGCACCTGGGGCATGTCCCATCTAAGAAATATTTTTGACAGATGTACAATCCTCTGGCCTTGTACACAAGATTTTGTGAATAAAGTCTCTAGATGATGACGACGGTAATATAACTAAGTATTCCTTAAAAAGGGTGTTATGGAATACACAAAATGTGTGTGTGTGTGTGTGTGTGTGTGTCATAATAATAACCATAATCAATACGATATCTACAACCACATGTGTTGTGAATTGTGTTTTTTCGAACATACCAAGGATTGCATTTAAGGAAAGATCTTTGTCCCAAGTTAAGTGCACTATGTATTGTCCTGAATCTATCATACAGTTTTTTATATGTAATGTGAAGAAAGTGTTTAATATGGGGTTCACGGTCCCTAGATCCCCTTCTCAATTTAAGTACCTCTTTTTGGTTTGAAGAAGGCTTAGTGTTCTCATGCGAGAGATCCTATACTAGTCCCTTAACTACTCCAATTAACTTTGTTTCAAAATGAGGTACCCTACTAGTGAAGGACCAAAAATCTGTTGGGCCACCTGTGTCAAGTCTATCTCATCTATGAGAATACTTTATAAGGTTTTTTATATTTCATTTTATGAGATGGCAGGTTTGTTGTACCAAACGATGCTTTCTTTTGATCTTGCTAACAATTGATTGTGACAAGACATGTTGGGATGCATTATGGTCTTCATAACAATATTTCTTAGCAACTCTTTGACAAACATCAGCAAGGTTTCTAACAATATGATGACCTGTTTCTAAACTTTTGACTGATTTAATGCTAATAGGAGTAAAACGTCTAGCTTTTAGCAAAGCCAAAAATAATTGACATTTAGAGACATCAGATTTTGGTTCAAAATATTCTTTAATGATTCTATAAAAATGATAATGAATAGTACGATTATATAACTTACCTTCAAGTGATGTTATATGACTTTCATCCACCTAAATGCCTTTAGGAGTTTTTTGTCACACACTGCCCAATATATCAATATATATAGGGACGATGAAACCCTATTTTGGCACTCTTTACCTCTGTATCGTAGAGTTAATAATGTCGTAGTTATTGTCCCTTCAATAACCGGTGGATCAATTCTGGGAGGCAGGTGGACATGGGATTGACTAGTTTTTGTAATGTTTGACTATCCAACAAGAGGTTGCACCACAAAAACTTCTTCACCACATTGTTGTACATTGGTTACCTCTATAGTTTCATCCATTGTATAATCAACTCCAAGCAAATATTATTGGATATATTATAAGAGGGGAGGAGCTATTTGTATAAATATGATAAACTAAATGAGAATTTCTTTGAGGTTAGTGTTGTACAAAAGAAAATAAAAACAAGTGAGTTGATCCATAATCATTTTAATGTGTGTGCGTAGAAAAATAAAATAAAATATCCCTAAATCTTTAATCACTAAGAGGTTTAAGTCTTTGTTTATTATTTATCTATGCTTAATAGATTCAGGGTTCAAATGGACTTACATGTAGGCTTACTTTATGAAAAGCTTACTTTATGAAAATGGTTAGCCAAATAATAAAATGTCATTGAATGCACTAAGCTCTCTCCCAAGAGAGAGGAGATGTTATAACCACAAGTATTTATCCAAAAATAATTACATGTAATCTCTATGGCATACAATCTCAATAACTATGGTTTCACTATAAATAAAGAAAGAAAAACTAACCTTGAAAGGTAGCACCTCAAGTAATAACAACATCCAATCTTCATATGACAGTTTCTCATATTAGTCGCACATAAATAATGTCACACATAAATAATGGATTTGGAGATGAGTCAAAATTACTAAATTGACCCACTTCCTAATTGTGGCATTGCAATCTCTACCATGTATAGCTTGTTCTTGAATGAATGAAGCATTGTAGAGATGTATAAATACAACCTTAGGACATCCATTAGTACATGGACATTATTTGTATAGTTGTGAGCAATTATTTTTATTATATTATTGAATTGTTAAGAGTTTTTCTTGTGCCCAAACCACAAGAACTTTGGGTGCAAGGTTGGAAATTAAGTCTACGAGTGAAGTCTGTCTTCTTAAAATTTTATTTAGACCGATTTTGACTTCACGCACGGTTGCATTAAGAGAAGAGTACACATAATTAAAGTAATATTTTAAGCTTTTATGCTTTCCCTTTAAGAGAGCCTAATCCTCGTAACTTCTAATATTTTAAGCCTCGCAACTTGTGCTCAATGATATATTTCTAATTTCAGTGTTTTTCAAGACTCATAACTTATGCTCAGAACTACTGAATGTAGAATATCAAATTGCCACATATCAATATTTGATCTTACTTGGATTTTGCATAATTGTCCCATATCCCTTTGAAGGGAAGTTCTAAGAGGAAGTAATCTAATTTTGTATTAAGACAATTGTCTTTCCTATGATAAATTTGAAATGAATTCCATAAAAATTTAGGCATTATTAGAGTTGTACCATTATTAAAGTTTTATCATGATCTAACTTCAATGCACAATGCAACCATCCCTCGTGAGTTTTATCTAAATCAACCAAAAAATTAACCAAAGTTGCAAAATATCAATGAGTAACGTCTTGTACCATTAAATTTAGATAACTCAAAATAGTTTGCTAGTTAATTATTTGGCTCCTTGAAATGGCCGTAATTACTTTAGGAGTAGTCTCATCAAATAATCCTTTTCATTGATAGTACAATATACTCTTAACTATATGAAAATAAATGATATCGATCATGTTATCTTTATGCAATGTGCTTACCCAATAAACATTATACTAGCACAGCTGACTCGACTGGAGAACGTGGAAAGGGTTTCATTCAGAACAAGAGTCGTGACTGAGCCGACTCCAATACAGAGCGCACATAAACAATACAACATAAATTACCCCATGCGCGCATAAGGTATTGTATGATTTGAGTGCGTTGTGGATAATGACAGGTCGTGGTATCAAAAGACCTTTCAGATATAAAAAATGAATGAGTGACACCAAAATGAAACGTGTATAGAATGTTTTTTAATGATATAAATGTGATCTGCATATATTTTAATCCTCCTTAATCATTTGAACGTGACAATTATGTATTTTTACAATAAATTTATAATGTGATTAGGTAAATGTAAAAAAGTAATCATGTTAACGGATGCCTTCATAAATGCAAGGAAGTTATGAACAATAAATCTGAAGCATTGATTTTGGAGGACGACTAAGAATATGCAGCATCTTCAATGCTTAGCTATCAGATTAGAATTTAAGATTAAAAAATCATTAATTATACCTATTATCAATAAGTGTATGCCTTTAGACATAATTAACTTGATGCAACCCATGCAACTTTGTGTCAAAAAAATTGTAGCTCCTCCCCTCTTATAATATATCCACTTCCCATTCTATTTAGCATTCCCTTCCCTCCTGTTAGGCGTACACCAGTTTGTAAGTACTAACGGTGCTGATAGTACAATGAACTGTTGGAAAACAAACATCAAGCCTTTCCCACACTTGTGAGAGCAACGTGAAGGAGTACGGAGAAGAGTATAAAATCCAGCATCTCATGACTACTGAGGCATCTTTGCGTTTGGGGCAATGATACAGCTAGTGAGGTAAAACCGAGGCGCGTCAATTGCTGGTTGAAATCTATTTCCAAACCCCCTCGTTGGCCTGGGCTACGCCTTGGCTTTCGAGAATTTTTGGAGGGCTCGCCTTTGGCTCGGGCTCTATCAAATCTAAAATCGAAATTCCAAATCTTGTTTTCAGCGGGCCCTAACAAATCCAAAATATTTATTACAAATCTTGCTTTACAAATCTTGTTTTGAACGGGAYCTTACAAATCTTAAATCTAATTTGCCTTTGGCTCGGGCCCTARCAAATCTAAATCGAAATTGCAAATCTTGTTTTCAGCGGGCCCTAATAAATCTAAAATCTTTATTGCAAATCTTGCTTTCAACTGCCCTTGGAAATCTTAAATCTAAATTGCGAATCTTGTTTTCAAGTAGATCACAGCTAGATTTGAAAGCCACTGTTTCTTAATTAAAGTCTTCACGCACACGTCTTTCGCAAATTGGCTTGAATTTCGTAGAGCGTCTGAAATCTTCACTGAGATTCTTTAGTGCTGGAAGAAGGTAAGACATCGGTTACTTCGCAGTTCTCGTCTATACAAGTGAAATCTCTCGCCCTGTTTCGCCAGCAAGAACCCAAGCTCAACAGTTTGGAATTACTTGAACTCAGAGAGTTAGTGAAATCGCTCAGCTTAGGTGCAGTATGCCGCTTGAACGCAGCGATTTGGCGAACGACAGCTCAAACCCAGCAAAATTGCTATTTACAGGCAGACTGGCACTTGTTTTTAACTTATATTCTCGGCAATATTTATTCCTGGAGAGGTGACAGCAACATTTTAGGGCAAATTTTCCATCCCATGAGTTAGAAATTGCAAGATACTTGATATTACCTAGCTAATTTGAATCTCACCAATGAAATCCTACACTATATTGACGATAGTTATTTAAGGATACAAGTGTTTTTCTCCATCATATGAATTGCAATAGTATATAATGAATCCATGCTCAACACTTCCGTGGAATCAAATGAAGGAAAACTCGAGTCTGCAAGTTCTAGGTCTCCAACATTTATTGATTGTATTTATTTTCCAGAGGTCTTGTCGTTCTCAAGGGTTTGCTGCTCAATTCCGTCAAATGAAGACCTATTTACGTCATCGGCTGGTTGAAAGGTTTCATTGGAGAGTGCGTTACCGAGTTAAATACAATGTTGTACCATGCTCTATTGGCAACCCTACCCTACATAGACACTCGTTTTAAAGCACACATGGCTATGCCACGAGTTAGGGAAGTCATCTACGTTAATGCACCTTGACACATTGGAGGATTTGGTTCGGTACTTTATGATAAGGGAGGGATCCTCGTAGAGAAATTGTTTTGGAACAAGTGGCAGGTGGTATTGATTTTGATGTCTACTCACGCGTGAAGGCAGAGATAAACATAAGAGAGTCCTGTGGGATCCACTGCTCCAGTAAGAATTCACATTGATGATGGGAAGAAGAATAAGTGATAGATAGATAGAAGCAACGAGCTGGAGTGTACATGAAATCAAATCACTAAAGCCAACAAACTGTTTATGTATGTGCAAACAACCCAGCAGGCACTGTTGAATGCATGCATAAGTGTAAACTGTTGGAATATGATGATTGAGTAGGCTAATGCATAAGTGTAAACTGTTATGTGGCAGGGGAGGAAACAGACCAGTTTTTCAGGTTAAAAAAGGATTTGAATTTGGCCAGATTTTCAAGGGTAGTTTAAGTTTTGCATGGATTAAAGTTCTATGCATTTCAGAACCTTATCCTAGGGGTTTTGCCTCATTTTAAACCAACCTAGATGCTTAAAAAAACAATCAGATATTTGAATTGGCCAAAAATTTAAAAGGGGACCACCACAGGACTTGTCGAAATTTTGGGATGATTTTAAGGATGGAAATTTATTTTAAAATGTGAAATCTTGGGGAATCTTACTAATCCTTCATATGCCAACTACAAATGATTGGCGATATTTTTGTAAAAATATTCAAATTTCTAAGGATTTTATATAGTTTTTATAAAATTTTGGCGATTTTTAAGGTAAAATAATTTTATCCTATAGAATTTGGGCGAATTATTTTTAAAATAACTAATCTCGTTTTTTGAAAAACCATAAAAAATTGGTCCATGAGCGAAATTTAGCCGCTAAAATCATCCCTCCAAAAAATTGTTCTAGTTAACCCACTCCTATGATAATTACTCCCATAGTTATTTTTTGAAAGTTTTAACTTTAAACTCTAAAAGAGTTTTAGTTAATTGTGCATTAGCTATTTTTGGAGAGTTTTAAGTTTAGAGATTTGAAGAAAAGTCTCAATCATTTCTAATTAGTTGAAAAAAACTCTAGAAGAGTTGAGTCGAGTTGAGTCCTATTATTGTTTTGTGTATTTAATTCTCTTTCCAGAAGGAATGAATGTATTAATAAGTTTTAAAGCAGCAGCTCTGGTGTCTCTTGTGTTATGGTATTAGTGTTTTGTGTATTTAATTCTCTTTCCAGAATGAATGAAAGTATTAAGAAGTTTTAAGACAGCAACTCTTGTGTTATGATTTCTGAGTTTTGTTTTTGTGTCTTTGTGAAGTTATAGCTTTTGAGTTTTTTTTTTGTGTGTTCGTGAAAGAGAAAGCAAACCTACATAAAATTCGTGAGAAGGTCGTGGATTAGTAAGGACCACCACAAGAAATTGAGATCGAGAGGAGGTATTTGTAGTTCGCTGGGGAGAGCTGCATCTATCCAAACCCTTGTAACCACGACTGCCTCCTTTTGCAGTCGCAGCTGTTTAATTACAAGAGAGAAGGGGCAAGAGCACGCCCACCGGTCTGGGGTTCTTGGGTTTCAAAGCCAAGAGATCTGTTGTTCACTGGGTCACTGCCGATTATGAGATAACCGCCGCCATTTTTCCGAAACCCTAACCGTCGATTATCAGGTACTTCATTCAGCGGAGCATTTCAAATTTCGTATTTGATTTTTATCAAATCTCTTTGCGCTTTTCAGACTTTACAGTAGATTTTTCCAAACTTAGTGTGGATTGATTTCGAGTGCTTTTTGGGAATTGTGCGAATTGTGTAGAAGGCAATCTGCATAAATCCAATTTTTAAATTAAAAGAGAGTTTTTTTTAACTAAATTCAAGACAGATATTATAAAAGCTAAGAGAAAAATATGGTTTCAAGCAACATCCTTCAATAGTCGTAGATCTCAATTCGATTGACATTTTGTAATGAATTTGAGTAAATTTTGGGATGTGAGTATATATTTGTTGAGCAATTCTTATCTACCACAGTTTCAACATCCTTCAATAGTCGTACATCTCGATTCTATTGACATTTTGTAATGAATTTGAGTAAATTTTGAGATGTGAGTATATATTTGTTGAACAATTCTTATCTACCACAGTTTCTAGTATCTTTGGTAAAACTTATGATTTTGGGGCTATTAAGATGACAACCAGACTATGGAAGATTTATGGGATAATGTGATGAATGGGTTTGAAGAACCTTCAGATCTAGAAGCCTATGAGACTATGATTCAAGATCAAATGGATCAACTCATAGCAAACCATAAGGATGATGCAACAACATTGTCTCTCATTCAACAAGGCTTGGATGCGAGAATTTTTCCCAAAATTGCATATCAACTAGGTGATGCAGGAGCATCGCCATCAAAGAAAAAGAGGTCGAGAGTGGAGGCAGAATTCGACACCTGAGCACGCCAAAATTTCAAATCGACATTAAACAGAGGCAGGAGCGATTGTTGAGATGTTTTGGACATATCGTTTTTTAAATACTTTGTTTGTAAAGTCGGGTCACCGCCTTAGAATGGTTGGATGTTGTAAATTATTACAGGACTGTAAGGTGTTACAGATGTAGAGAGTAAACTCTTATCTACTAATAATTCACATTTATTGTAATAGGACTAAGTAGGTAACCGCTAAAACGACGATGGAATATAATTCAAATAGGACGGAGAAGAGATCGAGAAGCCACTCCTTAGATAGTTTTGTGTATTGTGTTGTAGGACATAATAAGATTGTGAGAATGGAATTGTAGGAGGAAGGAGTAAGAAGTTAGATGTAGTAGTTAGACATAGAGAGTCTGAAAACAATGAAGAATTGTGTAACTTATGTAAATACTTCATGAATGAATAAAATAGACATAAATTGATCCAAATTCTTGGACAATGTTCATTTCATTATGTATTTCAATGAATGATATTTTCTCTATGTGTTAATTTCATTATGCTTATGTATGTTGTTCATAGTTGAATATATGAACCTGTGAAGTATTAAATAAGTTTCAATTGTTTTTCTTCTGAGAGATCGGATGCAAGGAGTGCATATTGTCTACAAGGTGTGCATCGACAGAGTCTAGATTTGACTAAGACAAAATCAGGAGGAATAACGAGAAAATTAGACCGAGTGTTGCAAGGAGTGCACAGGGTCAAGATTCGACTAAGTGTTGAGAGATCAGGATTGTGAAGTGAAAGGTGTGCGTAGCAAGATTTCTGTTGAAGAAATCTCTAAGTATGAACTTTGTCAAAGATTCTAGGATTGGAAGGAGTGCATCGAAGGTCGAAATCCTCAGAGGAATCAAGCTCAAGAGAGATAGCGATAAAGATTTAGCAAAAAGGGAAAAAAATGTTGAAGATAGTGAATTGATGCTTGAGATCCCTTCGGAGGAATTCAGGGTCACTAACAAACCGTTAGATCTGCAAGATTTTCATAGAGGTTATCTTTGGAGTCCTTCGGCACTCTAAGTATTCGAAATTTTGAAGGTGTTTTGAGAGCAGGAGTCAAAATTCCCGAAGCTTCGAATTCCATCTAGACCATCCTTCTCCAACGAAACTCCTGAATGCTAAAGTCTCAAACTAGATTGCATTCGTTGGTTGTTGGAGGAGTGTGAGTTGTAGATCTAGTCTGAGTGTGTTTGCCAATTCGGATTTCGGCAGATTTGGAGTCAGGTGTGTCGAGAACACCTAAAGCCTGAATTTTCGAAATGTGCGGGAAAGAAGGTTTAAGCCCATGATTTTGACAAGGGTCTTGTGGAGGACTCTGCGGGTACTCAAAAACTCCCGAAAAGTGGATTTCACACCCGAGAATTATGACTTTGACTTGTGGAGAAGATAGAAGAGAGTCAACATGAACTTGTGAGCTGATTCAACTCTCAAAGTCGATTGATTCTAGATTGGTTGGTTGTGTAGCCCTAGGAGAGAGTTGGGGGTCTGCATCAAGTGATATCAGAGTCTGATTTTTCTTGCAAACAACATGCATAGGAGATAGAGGAGATAGTTTGATACTATCAAGTGGTATTAAAATGTGACTTTGCTTGTAGACATAAGAAATAAGTGAAATAGCTTTGTTTGATAGCATCAAGTTAGAGAAAGGGAAATCAAAGCAATGGAATCATGCCACATAGAAGGCGCAGGGATAGACCTGTAGCGAATCCAGAAATGGAAGAAGAAATGAGGCATCAAATGAGATTGGATGCCATGGAAACAACACAGAGGATAGCACTAGATGTTGGTGACATTAGCGAAGTAGAAAGTGAAGAGGTAGAAGAAGAAGGAGTTGCAGAAGGAGAACCTACAGAAGAATGACTTCTAAGAGTTGTTTCGAGAATAGGAGCCAAAGAAAAAATATAAGTCATGATGTATGAAGGTGATTTAGAAGTTGAAGAATTGTTAGATTGGGTACTATTTGGCCCATGATATGACCGATTTTATGACGTTAATTAGATCCTTTTTGTTAAATGTGTATATGCATTTTCATGTTTTGAAGAAGTTTTTGAAGAGATCTTGTGGAAAAATAGCTATGATCCACACCAAGTATGCATAACTCATGTTTTATGATGATCTTGAGTGTAATTCAATATGTTTTTATGTTTTCAAGAATCTAATTCGCATTTTTTGGTGTCACCGGGAAAAATCGTAGCTTTTTTTTGCTTTCGGCACTCAATCTGGTACTCCATCTAGCACTCAGTCCGATACTCCATCCAACACTATGTTTGGCACTTTGTCCTGCACAAAAATGATGGGAGATTTACAGGTTATGGTATTGGCGGAAAGTGATGGACGAATCGGAAACATGGGTTTTGCTCGTGCTCGCGGCCTCCAGCTATTGAACTCTTGAAAACTCGATTTGGGTTGTTATGGTGGGTGATTATTGGCTTGCGATATTTCGGTAGTTAGGGCATCCTAAATGCAATTTAATATTTTTAGAAGAGGGTCGACCCTCCAGTGGTCGACCTCTCAGTTTGTAAATCTTATAAATACCACCTCAGTGGTCAGACAATAGTTAAGAAGTAATGTATTAGAGACAAAGACAATTTTAGCTTTGTTTTTCCATTTTTGTTTTGCGAGACTGTGTAAAACCTGGGTTTTTCGTTTTAATGGTGAAATCGCTTTGTTGAAGTTTGTGGTGTGCATTTGAAGAGTGACCACGACTTGCTGGGGGGGGCACCAATAGTCTGGGTAACTATCCTATTCATTTACTTGTGAATTAAATAGCATAGATGTCTTTTTATTTCTTTTCCTGTACATAAATTATGATCGTGTTTGTCACTGTATAAATCACTGTTATACTTTAATTGTGTTAGTTTCCTTTTGCATGTTAATATGAAGGATCTTGTTAGTATGCAATGACTTTTTAGTTAGTGTAAATACGCTTAAGCTTAAGCCACTAACCCCTGTGTGATTAAATAATTGACTACAATTTTTGTATGTTGAAATACATTAGTTAGAGTTTAAAACAGAGTTTTAGAAAAAAAAATTGATGCATGCTTTCTTTAATAGGGCTTTGGTGGATGGATAGTGTTAGCTTTAATTTTTATTTTCAAATTGCTTATTTAATTGTTGTTTAGTTTTGCTTACCTAGTTGTTAGTTAGTTTACTCATTTAATTTCTTGTCATATGCTGAAATAGTGTTTAATTTCTGTTTATGAGTGTTTCCTCTTTTTGCAAATTTGAATTGTTAAGATAGAACTAGTTTATTTTTCTTCATGCAATTTCTTTCTTAGATCTAGATTGCAATTTCAATTCATAGTTAATTATTGATTTTAGTGTAGTATGAATTTGCTTCATTAGCCTAGAATACAATTGAATTTATTAGAATAATTTATTTATACTGTTCATGATTAATGCATGATCAATAATCACATGGATATGCAGGATTGTTAATGTTGTTTTCATAATGGCTAAATTCTCATTGGGTTGCCTAATGCACACTTTTCACTTTGCTATTTGAAGTTAATATCGATTTTATCCCTCTTGATCTATCGTTCATTGTCAAGTGTCATCGTGATATCATAAGACGCCAGAGACATAAACATCAGCACTATATTTGAGTTTTCATAGATTAGAAGAGAGTTTTCTTACTTTCATAGATTAGAAGCTAGTTCTCTTGATTTTGTAGGATAGATAGTCTTTTTTCTTTGGTAGATTAAAGAGTAATTTGCTTATCATAGATTAAAGATTTATTGTTAATTCATCTTGCTTACAATTAAGTAGATTTCCTTTCATAAATTATAAATAGTTGCGAAGTTTAATTTTAGAATAAAGTTTACTTGCTTCGTAGCTTAATAAGTTACTTATTGATTAGTTTACTTGTTGTAGACATTATCATAGGTTAGTTAGTTGTTTTCTTACTTTCTTATTTGTTTTAATAGAATAGTTGTTTGCTTGTTTATTTTTCATTGATAGGGTAGTTGCTTGCTTGATTACTTTTTTTCATAGGATAGTTGTTTATTGAATTTGACTAGGTTAATTAAAGTAGTTTGTTGTTGTTATTTCTTATTAGGTAGATAGTTTGTTTTTGCTTATTGTCATGATTAAGTTAATTTTCTTTAAGTAGGGTTTTCATTTTCCTTCTTAGAACTATCCATCGATCATTTGTCCAAAATTTACTTAGGTTACATAGTTTAAGTTTCTTAGTAGGGTTTGATCATTAGTAGTCTTTTATCGAGTAGATTAGCCCTTCAATATCATGTTTCCTTAGTTAGACTATACTACCATCCTTTCTACCTTGGTATATATATTGCTACATCTGTAAGTTTACTTACCTCAGGTTGACAATTTAATTGAGGGTATTTTAGTGTGTTTTTAGTGCATATAGAACACCCATCATTTTTGGTGTCATTGTTGGGGAGTTGTCTAAAGGTAGGAAATAGTTAGGAACTAGATCACTTTTAAACCTTAGCATTAGTTTGGTGGTGGGGGAACTTTAATACGAGAGGTAAGAACCTGCACATCTGCTATAGCAGGTTCCCCCAAACCCAATGGTAGTTTTTCTTTACTTTTTTTGTTTACTTTCATGAATAGACCTAGAGACCTAAAAGGTAAGTATATTAAATCTAAATTAGATCTTTCAAGCAAGGTTCCTTCCGACCTTCTTGGTGGAAGAAACGTTCCATTCATAAGCTCCACAGACTGATACCAAAAAATAGGAGCTACCTCAACCCAAAGAGATAAATTAATCTCTGAAGAGACTAAGACAGGGGGAACTATACACCAAAAAGTTGAAGCATCAGTAATAGTGAAACAAGATGCAAGACCACTCGAGCCTTCCACAGAACCAAGAAACATAACCCTTGTTTTATTACCGCCATCAGGAGATCCTAACTTTGTGGACATCATCTTTGTGTGAACCAAGTTTTATCAAATGGAAAGATGAACTCAGAAGCAACCATTAGCCCGAGGGAACTTTCTCAAATCCTAGTAGTAGTCAGGTTTTTTTCTTTTCAATAAGAACATATTTTGGCAGCAACCAAAAGTATATCTACCTCTCCGGAAATATTAGAAGAATCAAGGTCCTATGAGCTATGAAATGATTTTCCTTGCCAAACTGCAAAGGAAGATAAAAAATTATGGACTACATCCAGTGGAGAGCAATCATTAAGTCCCGAGATTGATGAGTTCTCAACATCCATCTCAGCGGATCCTTTATACCTTCATAAATCAATCATCCAAAAAGAAGAGGATCTGCATAGCATGATGAAGGAGAGCATAGAAATTACTATTGATGAACATCAAGATCACATTGAATTTTGTTTCAAGATTTCATCAGGACACAATACTATTCTCTTCTTCAACACCTTCTAATGCCAAAACAAATAGGTTGGTTGGTTCTTCATATCTAGGTAATCACTACTGTAACCTTTTCATATATGGGTATGAATATGTTTCTTATCTTCTCTGTAGATGGTTACATTGGAAGAGTTCTTACACTTTAATATAGATTTTCCTTTTCTTTTTAGGTAGGGTAGGATAGTAAATAGAAGCTGTGTGTTGTTAGTTTAGATTAAAGTCTAATGCAACCTCATTTTACATTTTATTTTAATAAAAGAACTATGAGATACATGTTCCTATGACATGATATCATTGATCTCATTAGTTTATTATATCTTAGAGTGTGGTTTTTGGAAACAGTTTTAGAGATCTCTGTAGGTATTTATATCACCAAGGGTAGACAATTTCAAGGAGAAATAAAAGAATAATTTCTCTTCAAAACATTGTTATGCTTGAACCTTGTTGTCTCCTAAGCATCAAATGAATAATGACATGTTGTAGTTAGCCATGTTTTTGCAAAATATTTTCATCTTCTTTTTCTCATGGCATCTTAAGAAGTAGTTTCTCTTGAACCTTCACCACTATATAAGGAAGTGACATCGTAACCATCAAGCCTAGACGTATCTCATAGAGTTTCTCCAAGAAACCTGAGTAAGTGAGTAAATTATCTTTATTAAAGAGTAACAAGGAGGTATAATTAGCAGTTAGTCATGGAAACATCACAATAACTTACAAAATAAGAAAGTGAGTTGAGCTTAGAGATACCTTTTTGTTCTTTCTCATTGGTACCATTCACTACACACCAAATAGCTTGATTATATCATATCTTTAAATAGGCCATGTCCACTTAAGTACCGCTTACATCAGGACGATCACCAAGGGATATACATAACGAAATTCATCCTCCAACATAAATACCATCTCAATAAAAATAAATAAAAATTTGTTTTCAGAGATGTCCCCCCATCTTATTGCATAAAACAATCTTATACTAAAATATTAAAAGATGGAGGGCCAATATCTGAGGGTGTAAGAGGCTAACCCACCGGGATACTGAACAAGTCTACTGGCAGTGGGTACCGGCTTGTGGCATGACTAGGTAAAGCCGTAAATATTCGTAAAACATTATGTGTGTTGTTTTCATAATACAGGTTATTATATCAACAATTATTTTATTTTTGAAATGCTAATTCCCCGTGTGTTATAAATTGTTGTACATTTCCTTAACATACCACTTAACTGGTTTATTTTCATTACAAATCGTTCATTACAGAGTCATGATTGCATGCCTTATAGAATGCAATATAGACGAATGGATTGTGTAAGCACAATGGAAAAATAAATAGTAATGGAACAATCTTAGCCTGCCTCTTCTCCTATTCACTGTGTCTGTGGTCTTTGAGGAATCAATTGCCTCAGCCAAAAATCTCCCAAGAGTTGGAGACCGTTGGCTTAAATACCACTAGTTGCCAAGAGCAATCTATAACAGGGTTTTCAAACCTGAATTTTAGAACATCTATGGAGCTAAGGGATAATCGAACGAGCGGATAAAAGAGGACCTAATCAACCCTCTCATAGTCATCACCAGATTGATAACATGTGAAGGTAGATATTTCATCTTTAAAGCCTGTCACTTTCGATTATTAGCTCACTTTCAGTTTAATAATCCATTGAATTTTCCATTTAAATTCTTAAAGATTCTCGAGAAGATTTCTTCCCAAGTAAGGAAGAATGTAACTAATCCCCATAACAACCTATTTCACCACAGCCTTATCAAACTATTTGTCTTAGCTGACTTAGAAAAACAAGGGAAAACCTGGGATGAGTTCATTTACCAATTTTCAAACCCTCATATTAAAATCAAGAATAGCAAGAAGACTCTTGATGTATGAACTGTTGCTCCACCCAAACCCTCATGCTCAATCTAATCCTTTACCAGACCAAAATTCCAAGAAACTTGTTGATACCCTTGCAGCCTCATTAGGCAAGAAGACCAAGAAGCCTATTGCTAACCCCCTCTAAAAGCAGTAAAGACCAAGAATCCTATTGTTAATTCATGGCATGAGGATGTGCCATATCTTCGGTCTGGGGGGAGTTTCATGAGCTAAAAAATGCTAAGCACTGCCCATTTGTATAGAAAACCCATGAGAAGAGGAAGTCAGATTTCTGTCAAAATTTTGTCATACTCTCTTTTTACAATGTCTTGGGATATTATATCAACAGTTGTTTGTATTGTTATGCTAATTATATATTGTTGGCATCATTGCGTGTGTTATAATCTTACTGTTCATTTTTATGTTTATGCTATAGAACACTTTGTATACTTAACTACTCTTTGTGATAAATATAGAGCGATAACAATTGCTAAATACTTACTATCATCTGTATTACAAGATTTTGAAAAGAGGGATAGTTGTTTGAATTAGATCGATGACATGCTATAAAAATTCTCATGTTCACCATGCCTACTAGTACAAAGCAATCCCTTTGTTAGTATTTTTCAGTTCTGTCAGTCACCAATGATCAAATTTACTCTTTCATGTGATTGATAGGGTTATTAGGTCAAATTGTTATATTTTCAAAATAAAATTCTCAATTAAAATTTGAAATATTTTGGTTGTAAAATGGTCATTAGTGTGTCTAGATGTCATTACTACTCCCTCCAATCATCCAAGTTCATAAATTTTCAACATGGTCATGTTATCCCTCCTTGTCATAAATTTTCAAATGATTGTCTTGGTCAAAGTTTTACTTCAAAATTGGTTTCTGAATTAAGGAAGATGCATTTGACAAAAGTGAAATATAGTTTTGTCAATCATAGACCAGGAAACAAAAACCTCCTTCATTTTATGTACATGTGTTATTATTTGAGAGAAATTTCCCAAATACAGTCACTATAGAAGGGTTTCTGCACATTTGGACAACTTGACTTCAAGTCAGTTTTTCAGAGGTTTGGAGAAGGAATTTGTAGTGCTTTATGGTTCCATTATATAGAAGACATCATAAAATTTCCAACCATACCAATTTCAGCCCAAAAATCCTCCGGGAAGGCCTCCAAAATCCCTCTTAAATAACACATTGAGCTTCTGCTAAGAGCACGTTGCGCTTCTGCAAGTTTTGAGTAACCAACTTCAAGCTGGGATAATGAACAAATGGGAAAGTAATTTTGAACCCTGGAGGATATGTTTGTTCATAACATACCAAAACACAATAACCTTTCTAAATTTTTGAATATATGTTATGGTTTGGGATAT
>ML778610.1:745139-772024 GCA_009831015.1 Picea engelmannii
CCCCTATATTTTTCCTGTTTTAGTCATGTTTTATTTTCGTGTTTTCCTAACAACTAGAAATGAATTTTAGAAAACCAAGAGATTTTTTTATCAAGGACATATTCAAAAACAAAAACCTCTCTCAGGTTTTACACAGGATTTACTATCTTGTAGTTAAAGGTGTCACTTTGATACCAATTTTTCACAAGTTCATCAGGCCATAATTGTTGCGCTTTTGGGAAGTCACTTTTGGAACTAATTTTGCAGAGGTAAAATTGTTGTTTTTCATGGTTTAAAGGATCAAGGGTATAATATAAATCTCAAGGCTTCCTCACATGTCATCAACAGCCTCCAAAAACTCCAAACCCTCTAGTTAAAACTTAGAGAGCATGAAATACTAAGTTTTCATTTACGCCATGATAACGTTGTCCTACAAACCAAGATGAATTCTATACAACATTTTGTTGATGATATAACTACTACCAATAATAGTCTTTGGATGTAATTGAAACATCACAAAAGGCCCAAGACAAAATCCCCCAGGCAAGAGGAAGAAGCTTCTAAAGCTAATCCACCCCCTCCTTCGCAAGTTTAGTCATGAACGACAATTTATTTTTGTTTGCAATGGGACCTGCAAAATATTAGGTGTTGGGGTAATGTTGAGCCCGTGATATGATCGATTTTTTGATGTTAATTAGATCCTTTTTGCCGAATGTGTATATGCATTTTCATGTTTTGAAGAAGTTTTTGAAGAGATTTTGTGTCAAATCGCTATGATCCACACCAGGTATGCATAACTGATGTTTTATGATGATCTTGAGTGTAATTCAGTATGTTTTTATGTTTTCAGGAATCTAATTTGCATTTTTTGGTGTCACAGGGAAAAATCTTATATTTGTTTTTCTTTCGGCACTTAGTCTGGTACTCCATTCGATACTCAGTTTGGTACTCCATCCGACACTTCATCCTGCACAAAAATGATGGGTGATTTGGTGGTTATTGTATTGACAACCAATGATGGACGAATCAGAAACATGGGTTCTGCTTGTGCTTGTGGCCTCCAACTATTGAACTCTTGACAACTCGATTTGGATTGTTATGGTGGGCAATTATTGGCTCGCCTTATTTTGGTAGTTAGGGCATCTTAAATGAAATCTACTATTTTTAGAAGAGGATCGACCCTCTAGTGGTCGACCTCTCTGTTTGTAAAGCTTATAAATACCACCTCAGTGGTCAGAAAATAGTTAAGAAGTCATGTGCTAGAGACAAAGACAATTTTAGCTCAATTTTGTCATTTTCGTTTTGCGAGACTGTGTAAAACTTGTGTTTTTAGTTTTAATGGTGAAATCCATTTGTTGAAGTTCATGGTGTGCATTTGAAGAGTGACCATGACTTTCTAGGGAGCCGACCAGTAGTCTGGGTAACTATCCTATGTATTTACTTCTGAATTAAATAGCGTAGATGTCTTTTTATTTCTTCTCATGTACATGAATTGTCCTGTTGTTTTCTCATTGTATAAATTGTTGTTATAGTTTAATTGTGTTAGTTTCCTTTCATAGGTTAATATGAAGGATCTTGTTAGTATGCAATGACTTCTTAGTTAGTATAAATAATCTTAAGATTAAGCCACTAACCCATGTGTGATTAAATAATACACTAGAATTTATGTGTGCTGAAATATATTAGTTAGAGTTTCAAACAGAGCTTTAGAACATAATTTTAATGCATGCTTTCTTTAAGAGAGCTTCGGTGGATGGATAGTGTTAGTTTTAGTTTTTATTTTCAGATTGCTTATTCAATTGGTGTTTAGTTTTTATTACCTATTTGTTAGTTAGTTTACTCATTTAATTTATTGTCATATGCTGACATAGTGTTTAATTTATGTTTATGAGTATTTCCTCATTTTGGAAATTTGAATTGTTAAGATAGAACTAGCTTAGTTTTCTTCATGCAGTTTCTTTCTTAAATCTAAATTGCAATTTCAATTCGTAGTTAATTATTGAGTTTAGTGTATTATGAATTTTCTTCATTAGCCTAGAATGCAATTGAATTTGTTAGAAAAATCTATTTATACTATTGATGATTAATTCATGATCAATAATCATATGGATATGCAGGATATTTAATGTTGTTTTCATAATTGCCAAATTCTCATTGGATTGCCTAATTCACACTTTTCACTTTATTATTTGAAGTCAATATAGAGTTTATCCCTCTTAAATTATCGTTCATTGTCAAGTTCCATCGTGATATCATAAGACACCAGAGACATAACCATAAACACTATATTTAAGTTTTCATAGATTAGAAGATCGTTTTCTTTCTTTCATAGATTAGAAGATAGTTCTCTTACTTTCATACATTAGAATATAGTTCCCTTGATTTTGTAGGATGGATAGTCTTTTTGCTTTGGTAGATTAAAGAGTACTTTGCTTATCATAGATTAAAGCTTAGTTGTTAATTCCTCTTGCTTTCAATTAAGTAGATTTCCTTTCATAGATTAGAAATAGTTGCGAGGTTTAATTTTAGAATAAAGTTTACTTGCTTCTTAGCTTAATTAGTTTCTTATTGATTAGTTTAATTATTGTAGAAGTTATCATAGGTGCGTTAGTTGTTTGATTACTTGCTTATTTTCTTTAATAGAGTATTTGCTTGCTTGTCTATTTTGCTTTGATAGGATAGTTGCTTGCTTATTTACTTGCTTTCATAGGATAGTTGCTTATTGAATTTGAGTAGGTTAATTAAAGTAGTTTGTTGTTGTTATTGCTTATTAGGTAGATATTTTTCTTTTGCTTATTGTAATGATTAAGTTAATTTTCTTTAAGTAGGGTTTTCATTTGCCTTCTTAGAACTATCCATCGATCCTTTGTTCAAAAGTTACTTAGGTTACATAGTTTAAGTTTCTTAGTAGAGTTTGATCATTAGTAGTCTTTGCTTGAGTAGATTAGCCCTTCAATATCTCGTTTCCTTATTTATACTATACTACAAGACTTTCTAACTTGAAATATATATTGCTACAACTCCCCGGGTTGACAATTTAATTGAGCGTTTTTTAGTGTGTTTTTAGTGCATATAAAACACCCATCATTTTTGGCGTCATTGTCGGAGAGTTGTCTCAAGGTAGGAAATAGTTAGGAACTAGATCACTTTTAAACCTTAGCATTAGTTTGGTAGCGAGGGGACTTTAAGACTAGAGGTAAGAACTTGTGCATCTGCTATAGCAGGTTCCCCCAAACCCAATGGTAGTTTTTCTTTTGTTTTTGTTTACTTTCATGAATACACCCAGAGACCCAAAAGGTAGATATATTAAATATAAATTAGATCTTTCAACCAAGGTTCCTTTCAAACTTCTTGGGGAAAGGAACGCTCCACTCATAAGCTCCACGGACTGATACTGAAAAATAGGAGCTAGCTCAACCCAAAGAGCTAAAGTAGTCTCTGAAGAGACTAAGACAGGGGGAACTATAGACCAAAAAGTTGAAGCATCAGTAATAGTGGGACATGAGGCAAGACCACTTGAGTCTTTCGCAGAACCAAGCAATACAACCTTTGTTTTCTTACCACCATCAGGAGATCCTAACTTTGTGGACATCATCTTTGTGTGAATGAAGTTTTATCAAATGGCAAGATGAACTCAGAAGAAACCATTATCCTCGGGGAACTTTTTCAAATCCTAGTAGTATTCGGGGTTTCTTCTTTTCAAGAGGAACATATATTGGCAGTAGCCAAAAGTATATTTATCTGTCCATAAATATTAGAAGAATCAAGGTCCTATGAGATACAAAATAATTTTCCTTTCCAAACTATGAAGGAAGATGAAAAATTATGGACTACATCCAGTGGAGAGAAATCATTAAGAGCTAAGATTGAGGAGTTCTCAACATCCATCTCAACAGATCCTTTATGTACCTCAGAAATCAATCATCCAAAAGAAGAGGATTTGCATAGCATGACGAAGGAGAGCATAGAAATTAGTGTTGATGAACATCAAGATTACATTGAAATTTGGTTTCAAGAGGTCATCAGGCCACAATACTATTCTCTTCTTCAACACCTTCTCATGCCAAAACAAGTAGGTTGGTTGGTTCTTCATATCCACGTAATCACTGTGATAACTTTTTCATATATGGGTATGAATATGTTTCTTATCTTTCTCCGCAGATGGTTACATTGGAAGAGTTCTTACACTTGAATAAAGATTTTTCCTTTGATTTTAGGTAGGGTAGGATAGTAAATAAAAGTTGTGTGTTGTTAGTTTAGATTAAAGTCTAATGCAACCTCATTTTACATTTCTTTTAATAAAAGAACTATGAGATACACGTTCCTATGACTTGATCTCATTGATCTCATTAGTTTAGTATATTTTAGAGTGTGGTTTTTGCAAACAATTTTAGAGATCTCTGTAGGTATTTATATCACCAAGGGTAGACAATTTCAAGGAGATATAAAAGAAGATTTTTTCTTCAAAACATTGCAATACAGGAACCTTGTTGTCTGCTAAGCATCAAATGAATAATGACATGTTGTAGTTAGCCATGTTTTTACAAAATATTTTCATCTTCTTTTTCTCAAGGCATATTAAGAAGCAGTTGCTCTTGAACCTTCACCACTATATAAGGAAGTGACACTGTAACCATCAAGCTTAGAGGTCTCTCTTACAGTTTCTCTAAGAAACCTGAGTAAGTGAGTAAAGTATCTTTATTAAAAAGTAGCAAGGAGTCTGACTAGCAATTAGTCATGGAAACATCACAATAACTTACAAAAGAAGAAACTGAGTTGAGTCTAGAGATACCTTTGTGTTCTTTCTCAATGGTACCATCCACTACAGACTAAATAGCCTGATTATATCATATCTTTAGATAGGCCACGTCCGTTTAAGTACCCCTTACATTAGAACAATCAGTAAGGAATATATATAACTAAAATTCATCCTCCAACATAAATACCATCCCAATAAAAAGAAAGAAAATTTTGTTTTCAGAGCTGTCCCCCCATTGTATTTCATAAAACACTCTTATACTAAAATCTTAAAAGATGGCGGGCCAGTCTCTGAGGGTGTAAGAGGTTAACCCGTCGGGATATTGAACAGGTCTGCTGGTAGCATGTATCGGCTTTTGGTATGACCAGGCAAACCCGCTAGAGTACTAAACAAGCTTGCTCGCAATGGGGCATTCTACCTAGTGAGGATGGTAATCTGACAAAAATAAATAATAAATTTAAACTTGTCCTGATGTATGAAATTAATTGTAGACAAAGTTGACACAAAGTATGTATGGTTAAGCTAAGGTGAATGAACTCCATAAATTTTCCATTGGGAACTAACTTTGAGACTATCTTGAAACTCTCTCGCCTACCTCTTCTTATCTATATATAG
This sequence comes from Picea engelmannii, assembly GCA_009831015.1. Taxonomy (NCBI): domain Eukaryota; kingdom Viridiplantae; phylum Streptophyta; class Pinopsida; order Pinales; family Pinaceae; genus Picea; species Picea engelmannii. The sequence continues at coordinate 750,493 of ML778610.1, forward strand.
GATCTCTTATCCTATATGTGGGGCCATGTTGTAGCCGTCTCGTCAGACCAATCTGTGAAATTTATCTCAACACATAACAAGCTGTAAATCTTTGGCTATTGGGGGAACTGACCGGTTTCCTATATTTTTTATTGTGAGGTGCCACGATACTTAGGTGTGGGGGAGGGGTTCATGAGTTGAAAAATTATAACATTGCCTAGAGGAAGTAAAAATTTGTAAAAAATTATGTGTGTTGTTTTTATAATACAGGCTATTATATCAACAGTTATTTTATTTTTGAAATCTTAATTCCCTGTGTGTTATAAATTGCGTTACATTTCCTTAACATACCACTTAACTAATTTATTTTCATTACAAATTGTTCATTACAGTGTTATGATTGCATGCCTTATAGAATGCAAGATAGAGGAATGGATTGTGGAAACACAATGGAAAAACAAATAATAATGGAACACTCTTAGCCTGCCTCTGTTCTTATTCATTGTGTCTGTGGTCTATGATGAATCAATTGCCTCAGCCACAAAGCTCCCAAGAGTTGAAGACCATTGGTTTAAACACCACCAATTTCCAAGAGCAAGCTATAACAGGGTTTTCAAACCTGAATTTCAAAACATCTCCGGCGCTAAGGGATACTCCAAAGAGTGGATAAAATAGGACCGAATCAACCCTTTCATATTCATCACCAGATTGATAACATGTGAAGGTAGATATTCTGTCTTTAAAGCCTGTCACTTTTGATTATTAGCTCACTTTCAGTTTAATAAGACATTGAATTTTCCCTTTTACTTCTTAAATAGTCTCAAGAAGATGTCTTCCCAGGTAAGGAATAATTTAACTAATCCCCATAACAACCTATTCAACCACGGCGTTATCAAACTATTTGTCTTAGTTGAGTTGGAAAAATAGGGGAAAACATGGGATGAGTTCATTTACCAATTTGAAAACCCTCATCTTACAATCAAGACTAGCAAAAAGACTCTTTATCTAGGGATTGTTACTCCACCCAAAACCTCATGCTCAAGCTATTACTTTACTGGACCAAAAGTTCGAGAAACTTGTTGATACCCCTACAGCCTCATCAGGCAAGAAGACCAAGAAGCCGATTGCTAACCCCCTCTAAAAAAAATAAAGACCAAGAAGCCTATTGCTAATTCATGGCATGAGGATGTGCCATATATTCATCCTGAGGGGAGTTTCCTAAGCTAAAAAAACGCCAAGCACTTCCCATTTGTATAGCAAACCCATGAGAAGAGAAAGTAAGATTTTTGTCAAAACTCTGTCATACTCGCTTTTTACAATGTCTTGGGATATTATATCAACAGTTGTTTGTATTGGTATGCTAAATTATATACTCATGAAATCATTGTGTGTGTTATAAGATTACTCTACATTTTTATGTTTATGCTATATAAGACTTTGTATACTTAACTACTCTTTGTGACAAATACAAAGCGATAACAATTGTTAAATACTTACTGACCTCTATATTACAAGCTTATGAAAAGAGGAACAATTGTTTGAATGAGATCAATGACAGGAAATAAAAATTCTCATGTTCACCATGCCTACGAGTACAAACCAAGCCTTTTGTTAGTATTTGTCAGTTCTGTCAGTCACTAGTGATCAAATTTACTCTTTCATGTGATTGATAGGATTATTAGGTCAAATTGTTATATTTTCAAAATAAAATTATCAAATAAAATTTGACATATCTTGGTTGTAAGATGGTCATTGGTGTGTCTAGGTGTGATTAATACCCCCTCCACTCATCCAAGGTCATAAAGTTTCAGCATGGTCATTTCATCATTCCTTGTCATAAATTTTCAAATGATTGTCTTGGTCAAAGTTCTACTTCAAAATTGGTTTATGAATTAAGGAAGATGAATTTAACAAAAGTGAAATAGGTTTGTGTTGATAATAGACCAAGAAACAAAAACCTCCTTAATTTTATTCACATGTGTTATTATTTGAGAGAATTTTCCTAAATATTGTCACTATAGGAGGGTTTCTACACGTTTGGACAACTTGAATTCAAGTCAGTTTTTCAGAGGTTTGGAGAAGGCATTGGAAATGATTTATGGTTCCATTATATAGAAGATACCATAATATTTCCAAGAATACCACTTTCATCCAAAACATCCTCTGGGCAAGCCTCCAAAATCCCTCTCAAATACCACAATGTTGCTTCTACTAAGAGCAAGCTACGCTTCTGCAAGTTTTGAGTAACCAAATTCAAGATGGGATTATGAACAAATGGGAAAGTAATTTTGAAACCTGGAGGAGGTTTTTGTTCATAACATACCAAAACACAATAAATTCTCTCAGTTTTTGAATATACGTTATGGTTTGGGACATATTCAATCATCTTAGAGGCCTAGTTTTTCAAAAAATAAAACACTTTGTTTTTCCTATTTTAGTCATTTTTTCTTTTCGTGTTTTCCTAACAAATGGAAGTGAAGTTTAGAAAACAAAGAGAGGTTTTTATCAAGGACATATTCAAAAAAAAAAACCTCTATCAGTTTTTACACATAATTTATTGTGTTGTAGTTACAGGTGTCACTTTGATACCTATTTTTCAGAAGTTTGCTAGGCCAAAATTTTTGCGCTTTTGTGAAGTCAGTTTTGGATCAATTTTTGCAGAGGTAAAATTGTTATTTTGAATGATTTAAAGGATAAAGGGTATAATATACATATCAAGGCTTCCTCACATGTCATCAACAAACTCCAAAAACTCCAAACCCTCTAGTTAAAACTTAGAGAGCAAGAAACACTAAGTTGTCATTTACGCCATGATAACGTTGTCCTACAAGCAAAGATGAATTCTCTACAACGTTTGGTTGATGATATGACTACCACCAATAATAGTCTCTAGATGCAATTGAAACATCAAAAAAGGCCCAAGATAAAACCCCCCCAAAAAGAGGAAGAAGCTTCTAAAGCTAATCCACCCCCTCCTTCGCAAGTTTAGTCATGAAGGGAAATTTCTTTTTGTTTGCAGTGGGACCTACAAAATAGTAGGTGTGGGGGTAATGTTGAGCCCGTGATATGACTGATTTTATGATGTTAATTAGATCATTTTTTCCGAATGTGTATATGCGTTTTCATGTTTTGAAGAAGTTTTTGAAGATATTTTGTGTCAAATCACTATGATCCACACCAGTTATGCATAACTCATGTTTTATGATGATTTTGAGTGTAATTTAGTATGTTTTTATGTTTTCAGGAATATAATTCACATTTTTTGGTGTCACTGGGAAAAATCATAGTTATTTTATTCTTTCGACACTCAGTACGGTACTCCATCCGACACTCTTTCCGGTACTTCGTCCTGCACAAAAACGATGGGCGATTTCGAGGTTATGGTATTGGAGGCCAGTGATGGATGAATCTGAAACATGGGTTTTGTTCATGTGCGTGGCCTTCAGCTAATGAACTCTTGACAACCCAATTTGGGTTGTTATGGTGGGTGATTATTGGCTCTCCTTATTTCGACAGTTAGGGCATCTTAAATGCATTTTACTTGTTTTAGAAGAGGATCGACCCTCCAGTGGTCGACCTCTCAGTTTGTAAAGATTATAAATACCACCTTAGTGGTTAGACAATAGTTAAGAAGTCATGTGTTAGAGAGAAAGACAATTTTAGCTCTGTTTTTCCATTTTCGTTTTGCCTGACTGTGTAAAATATCTGTTTTAAGTTTTAATGGTGAAATCACTTTGTTGAAGTTCGTGGTGTGCGTTTGAGGAGTGACCATGACTTTCTGGGGGGGGGCACTAGCATTCTGGGTAACTATCCTATGTATTTACTTGTGAATTAAATAGCGTAGATGTCTTTTTATTTCTTTTCCTATACATGAATTGTCATCTTGTTTTCTCACTGTATAAATTGTTGTTATATTTTGATTGTGTTAGTTTCCTTTTGCAGGTTAATATGAAGGATGTTCTTAGTATGCAATGACTTCTTAGTTAGTATAAATAAGCTTAAGCTTAAGCCACTAACCCCTGTGTGATTAAATAATAGACTATAATTTATGTATGTTGAAATAGATTAGTTAGAGTTTAAAACAAAGTTTTAGAACAATATTTTAATGCATGCTTTCTTTAACAGGGTTTCGGTGGATGGATAGTGTTAGTGTTAGTTTTTATTTTTAGATTGATTATTTAATTATTTTTTTAAATTAAGTAGATTTCCTTTCGTAAATTAGAAATAGTTGCGAAGTTTAATTTCAGAATAAAGTTTACTTGCTTCTTAGCTTAATTAGCTGCTTATTGATTAGTTTAATTGTTGTAGAAGTTATCATAGGTTCGTTAGTTGTTTTCTTACTTGCTTATTTTCTTTAATAGAGTAGTTTCTTTCTTGTCTATTTTTCTTTGATAGGATAGTTGCTTGCTTATTTACCTGCTTTCATAGGATAGTTTCTTATTGAATTTGAGTAGGTTAATTAAAGTAGTTTGTTGTTGTTATTTCTTATTAGGTAGATATTTTTCTTTTTCTTATTGTCATGATTAAGTTAATTTTCTTTAAGTAGGGTTTTCATTTTCCTTCTTAGAACTATCCATCGATCCTTTTTTCAAAAGTTTCTTAGGTTGCATAGTTTAAGTTTCTTAGTAGGCTTTGATCATTAGTAGTCTTTGCTTGAGTAGATTAGCCCTTCAATGTCATGTTTCCTTAGTTAGACAATACTACAAGCCTTTCTACCTTGACATATATATTGCTACAACTCTAAGTTTACTTTCCCCAGGTTGACAATTTAATTGAGGTTTTTTTAGTGTGTTTTTAGTGCATATAGAACACCCATCATTTTTGGCGTTGTTGTCAGGGAGTTGTCTCAAGGTAGGAAATAGTTAGGAACTAGATCACTTTTAAACCTTAGCATTAGTTTGGTGGCAGGGGAACTTTAATACGAGAGGTAAGAACCTATGCATCAACTATAGTAGGTTCCCCCAAACCCAATGGTAGTTTTTATTTTGTTTTTGTTTACTTTCATGAATAGACCTAGAGACCCAAAAGGTAGATATATTAAATCTAAATTAGATCTTTCAATGAAGGTTCCTTCTGACCTTCTTGGGGGAAGGAACGTTGCACTCATAATCTCCATAGACTGATACCGAAAAGCAGGAGCTAGGTCAACCCAAAGAGATAAAGTAGTCTATGAATAGACTAAGACAGGGGGCACTATAGATCAAAAAGTTGAAGCATCAGTAATAGTGGGACAGGAGGCAAGACCACTCGAGCCTTTCGCAGAACTAAGAAATAAAACCTATGTTTTCTTACCACCATCAGGAGATCCTAACTTTGTGGACATCATCTTTGTGTGAACCCAAGTTTTATCAAATGGCAAGATGAAATCAGAAGCAACCATTATCCTAAGGGAACTTTCTCAAATCTTAGCAGCATTCGGGGTTTCTTCCTTTCAAGAAGAACATATTTTGGCAGTAGCCAAAAGTATATCTACTTGTCCAGAAATATTAGAAGAATCAAGGTCCTTTGAGCTACAAAATGATTTTCCTTTCCAAACTATGAAGGAAGATGAAAAATTATGGACTACATCCAGTGGAGAGAAATCATTAAGAGCCGAGATTGAGGAGTTCTCAACATCCATCTCAACAGATCCGTTATGTACTTCAGAAATCAATCATCCAAAATAAGAGGATCTGCATAGCATGAAGAAGGAGAGCATAGAAATTACTGTTGATGAACATCAGGATTACATTGAAATTTGGTTTCAAGAGGTCATCAGGCCACAATACTATTCTCTTCTTCAACACCTTCTGATGGAAAAACAAGTAGGTTGGTTGGTTCTTCATATCCATGTAATCACTGTGGTAACTTTTTCATATATGGGTATGAGTATGTTTCTTATCTTGCTCTGCAGATGGTTACATTGGAAGAGTTCTTACACTTGAATAAAGATTTTCCCTTTGTTTTTAGGTAGGGTAGGATAGTAAATAAAAGATGTGTGTTTTTAGTTTAGATTAAAACCTAATGCAACCTCATTTTACATTTTCTTTTAATAAAATAACTATGATATACATGTTCCTATGACTTGATCTCATTGATCTCATTAGTTTAGTATATTTTAGAGTGTGGTTTTTGCAAATGGTTTTAGAGATCTATGTAGGTATTTTTATCACCAAGGGTAGACAATTTCAAGGAGATATAAAAGAAGATTTTTTCTTCAAAACATTGCTATACTTGAACCTTGTTGTCTGCTAAGCATAAAATGAATAATGACATGTTGTAGTTAGCCATGTTTTTGCAAAAGATTTTCATTTTCTTTTTCTCAAGGCATATTAAGAAGCAGTTGTTCTTGAACCTTCACCACTATATAAGGAAGTGACACTGTAACCATCAAGCTTAGAGGTATCTCTTACAGTTTCTCCAAGAAACTTGAGTAAGTGAGTAAAGTATTTTTATTAAAGAGTAACAAGGATTTCTGATTAGCGGTTAGTCATGGAAACATCACAATAACTTTCAAAAGAAGAAAGTGAGTTGAGCCTAGAGATACCTTTCTGTTCTTTCTCAATGGTACCATCCACTACACACCAAATAACTTGATTATATAATATCTTTAGATAGGCCACGTCCGCTTAAGTACTCCTTACATCAGGACGATCACTTAGGAATATATATATAATGGAAATTCATCCTCCAACACAAATATCATCCCAATAAAAAGAAATAAAAAGATGTTTTCAGAGTTGTCCCCCCATCTTCTTTCATAAAACACTCTTATATTAAAATATTAAAAGATGGAGGGCTAGTCTCTGAGGGTGTAAGAGGCTAACCCATTGGGATACTGAACAGGTTTTCTAGCAGTGGGTATCGGCTTGTGGTATGACTAGGTAAACCTGTCGAAGTACTGAACAATCTTGCTCGCAGTGAGGAATTATACCTAGCAAGGATGGTAATCGTACAAAAATAAATAATAAATTTAAACTTGTCCTGATGTACGGCATTACTTGTAGACAAAGTTGACACGAAGTATGTATGGTTAAGCTAAGGTTAATGAGCTCCATAAATTTTCCATTGGGAACTAACTTTGAGACTATCTTGAAACTCTCTCGCCTACCTCTTCTTATCTATATATAGGATCTCTTATCCTATAGGTGGGGCCACCTTCTAGTCGTCTCGTTAGACCAATCTGTAAAATTTATCTCTACACTTAACAAGTTGTAGACCTTCGGCTATTGGGAGAACTGACTGGTTTCCTATATTTTTGATTGTGAGGTGTCACAATACTTAGGTGTGGGGGAGGGGTTCATGAGTTGACAAATGATAACATTGCCTAGAAGAAGTAAAAATTTGTAAAAATTTATGTGTTTTGTTTTCATAATACATGTTGTTATATCAACAGTTGTTTTATTTTTGAAATGTTAATTCCTTGTGTGTTATAAATTGCTTTACATTTTCTGAACAGACCACTTAACTAGTTTATTTTCGTTAGAAACTGCTAATTACAGTGTTATGATTACATTCCTTATAGAATGCAAGATAGAGGAATGGATTATGTAAACACAATCGAAAAACAAATAATAATGGAACACTCTTAGCCTCCCTCTGGTCCTATTCACTGTGTCCGTGGTCTCTGAGGAATCAATTGCCTCAGCCACAAAGCTCCCAAGAGTTGAAGATCGTTGGTTTAAACACCACCAATTGAAAAGAGCAAGCTATAAAAGGATTTTCAAACCCAAATTTCAGAACATCTCTGGAGCTAAGGGATACTCCAAAGAGAGGATAAAAGAGGACATAATCAACCCTCTCATAGTCATCAATAGATTGATAACATGTGAAGGTAGATATTTCATCTTTAAAGCCTGTCACTTTCGATTATTATCTCACTTTCAGCTTAATAAGCCATTGAATTTTCCATTTTACTTCTTAAAGAGTCTTGAGAAGATGTCTTCCCAAGGAATAATGTAAGTAATCCCCATAACAACCTATTTCACCATGACGTCATCAAACTATTCATCTTAGTTGAGTTGGAAAAATAGGGGAAAACATGGGACGAGTTCATTTACCAATTTGCAAACCCTCCTATTACAGTCAAGAATAGCAAGAAGACTCTTTATCTAGGGATTGTTACTCCACCCAAAACCTCATTCTCAAGCTATTCCTTTACCGGACCAAAAGTCCAAGAAAATTGTTGATATCGGGGTAAGAAGACCAAGAAGCCTATTGCTAACCCCCTCTAAAAAAAATAAATACCAAGAATCCCATTGCTAATTCATGGCACGAGGATGTGCCATATATTTAGCCTCGGGGGAGTTTCTTCAGCTAAAAAATGCTAAGCACTGCCCATTTGTATAGCAAACCCATGACAAGAGGAAGTAAGATTTCTGTCAAAATTTTATCATACTCTCTTTTTACAATGTCTTGGGATATTATATCAATAGTTGTTTGTATTGATATGCTAAATTATATACTCCTGAAATCATTGTGTGTGTTATAATATTACTTTGCATTTTTATGTTTATTCTATAGAAGACTTTGTATACTTAACTACTCTTTGTGACAAATACAAAGCGATAACAACTCTTAAATACTTACTGACATCTGTATTACAAGCTTATGAAAAGAGGATTTTTTTTTTGAATTAGATTGATGACAAGAAATAAAAATTCTTCTATTCACCATGCCTACCAGTACAAACCAAGACTTTTGTTAGTATTTGTCAGTTCTGTCAGTCACTAGTGATCAAATTTACTCTTTCATGTGATTGATAGGATTAATAGGTCAAATTGTTATATTTTCAAAATAAAATTTGACATCTCTTGGTTATAAAATGGTCATTGGTGTGTCTAGGTGTCATTAATACTCCCTCCACTCATCCAGGGTCATAAATTTTCAACATGGTAATGTCATCATTCCTTGTCATAAATCTTGAAATGATTGTCTTGGTCAAAGTTATACTTCAAAGTTGGTTTTTGAATTAAGGAAGATGAATTTAACAAAAGTGAAAGTTTTTTGTGTCAATAATAGACCAAGAAACAAAAACCTCCTTCATTTTATGCACAAGTGTTATTATTTGAGAGAAATTTCCCAAATATTGTCGCTATAGGAGGGTTTATGCACATTTGGAAAACTTGACTTCAAGTTAGTCTTTCAGAGGTTTGGAGAAGGCATTGGAAGTGCTTTATGGTTCCATTATATAGAAGACATCATACGATTTCCAAGCATACCAATTTCAGCCCAAAAATCCTCTGGGAAGGCCTCCAAAATCCCTCTAAAATACCACACTGCGCTTCTTCTAAGAGCAAGTTGCACTTCTGCAAGTTTTCAGTAACCAACTTTAAGATGAGATTATGAACAAATGGGAAAGTAATTTTGAAACCTGGAGGAGATTTTTGTTCATAACATACCAAAACAAAATAAATTCTCTCATTTTTTGAATATATGTTATGGTTTGGGATATATTCAATCATCTTAGAGGCCTAGTTTTTCAGAAAATAAAAGACTTAGTTTTTCCTATTTTAGTCATGTTTTCTTTTCGTGTTTTCCTAACAACTAGAAGTGAAGTTTATAAAAAAAAAGAGTTTTTTATCAAGGACATATTCAAAAACAAAAACCTCTCTCATTTTTTACATAGGATTTATTTTCTTGCAGTTACAGGTGTCACTTTGATACATATTTTTCACAAGTTTGTCAGGCCATAACTGTTGTGCTTTTGTGAAGTCACTTTTGGAACTAATTTTGCAGAGGTAAAATTGTTGTTTTGAATGGTTTAAAGGATCAAGGGTATAATATATATATCAATGCTTCCTCACATGTCATCAACAGCCTCCAAAAACTCCAAACCCTCTAGTTAAAACTTAGAGAGCATGAAACACTGAGTTGTCATTTACGCCATGATAACGTTGTCCTATAAGCCAAGATGAATTCTCTATAACGTTTGGTTGATGATATGACTGCCACCAATAATAGTATTTGGATGCAATTGAAACATCACAAATGGCTCAAGATAAAACCCCCCAGGAAAGAGGAAGAAGCTTATAAAGCTAATCCACCTCCTCCTTCGCAAGTTTAGTCATGAAGGGAAATTTATTTTTGTTTGCAGTGGGACCTACAAAATCTTAGGTGTGGGGGTAATGTTGGGCCCATGATATGACCAATTTTATGACGTTAGTTAGATCCTTTTTTCCGAATGTGTATATGCGTTTTCGTGTTTTGAAGAAGTTTTTGAAGAGGTTTTGTGTCAAATCGCTATAATCCACACCAATTATGCATAACTCATGTTTTATGATGATCTTGAGTGTAATTCAGTATGTTTTTATGATTTCAAGAATCTAATTCACATTTTTTGGTGTCACAGGGAAAAATCATAGCTTTTTTTTTTCTTCTGGAACTCAGTCCGGTACTCCATCTGGCACTCCATACGGTACTTCGTAATGCACAAAAACGATGGGCGATTTGGAGATTATGGTATTGGCCGCTAGTGATGGATGAATCAGAAACATGGGTTTTTCTTGTGCTCATGTCCTCCATCTAATGAACTCTTGACAACTCGATTTGGGTTGTCATGGTGAGCAATTATTGGCTCGCCATGGTGAGCAATTATTGGCTCGCCTTATTTCGGCAATTAGGGCATCTTAATTGCAATTTATTGGTTTTAGAAGAGGATCAACCCTCCAATGGTCGACCTCTCAGTTTATAAATCTTATAAATACCACCTCATTGGTCAGATAATAGTTAAGAAGTCATGTGTTGGAGACAAAGACAATTTTAGCTCTGTTTTTCCATTTTGGTTTTGCCAAACTTTGTAAAACCTGCATTTTAAGTTTTAATGGCGAAATCACTTTGTTGAAGTTCGTGGTGTGAATTTGAGGACTGACAATGACTTGCGGCGGGGGCTACTAGCAATCTAGGTAACTATCCTATGTATTTACTTGTGAATGAAATAACGTAGATATCTTTTTGTTTCTTTTTCTCTACATGAATTGCGATCTTGTTTTCTCAATGTATAAATTGTTGTTATAGTTTAATTGTGTTAGTTTCCTTTTGCATGTTAATATGAAGGATCTTGTTAGTATGCAATGACTTCTTAGCTAGTATAAATAAGCTTAATCTTAAGCCACTAACCCTTATGTGATTAAATAATAGACTAGAATTTATGTATGTTGAAATAGATTAGTTAGAGTTTAAAACAGAGTTTTAGAACAAAATTTTAATGCATGCTTTCTTTAACAGGGCTTTGGTGGATGGATAGTGTTAGTTTTATTTTTTATTTTTAGATTGCTTATTTAATTGTTGTTTAGTTTTGTTTACCTAGTTGTTAGTTAGTTTACTCATTTCATTTCTTGTCATATGTTGAAATATTGTTTAATTTATGTTTATGAGTATTTCCTCTTTTTGCAAATTTGAATTGTTAAGATAGAACTAGTTTAGGTTTCTTCATGCAATTTCTTTTTTAGATCTAGATTGCAATTTCAATTCGTAGTTAATTATTGAGTTTAGTGTAGTATGAATTTACATCATTAGCTTAGAATGCAATTGAATTTATTAGAATAATCCCCTTATATTGTTGATGATTAATGCATGATCAATAATCACATGGATATGCAGGATAGCCAATGTTGTTTTCATAATGGCTAAATTCTCATTAGATTGCTTAATTCACACTTTTCACTTTGCGATTTCAAGTCAATATAGAGTTTATCCCTCTTGAATTATCTTTCATTATCAAGTGCCATCATGATATCATAAGACACCAGAGACATAACCATCAACACTATATTTGATTTTTCATAGATTAGAAGATAGTTTTCTTGCTTTCATAGATTAGAATATAGTTCCCTTGCTTTTGTAGGATAGATAGTCTTTTTGCTTTGGTAGATTAATGAGTATTTTGCTTATCATAGATTAAATATTATTTGTTAATTCCTCTTGCTTTCAATTAAGTAGATTTCCTTTCATAAATTAGAAATAGTTGCGAAGTTTAATTTCAGAATAAAGTTTACTTGCTTCTTAGCTTAACTGGTTTCTTATTGATTAGTTTACTTGTTGTAGAAGTTATCATAGGTTAGTTATTTGTTTTCTTACTTTCTATTTTGATTTAATAGAGTAGTTGCTTGCTTGTCTATTTTTCTTTAATAGGGTAGTTTCTTGGTTATTTACTTACTTTCATAGGATAGTTGCTTATTGAATTTGAGTAGGTTAATTAAAGTAGTTACCTGTTGTTATTTCTTATTAGGTAGATAGTTTTCTTTTGCGTATTGTCATCATTAAGTTAATTTGATTTAAGTAGGGTTTTCATTTTCCTTCTTAGAACTATCCATCGATCCTTTGTTCAAAAGTTACTTAGGTTACATAGTTTAAGTTTCTTAGTAGGGTTTGATCATTAGTTGTCTTTCCTTGAGTAGATTAGCCCTTCAATATCCTGTTTCCTTAGTTAGACTATACTACTAGCCTTTCTACCTTGACATATATATTGTTACAAATCTAAGTTTACTTACCCCATGTTGACAATTTAATTGAGGGTTTTTTAGTGTGTTTTTAGTGCATATAGAACACCCATCAGGTACGTGCTATGGATAAATACTTTGTTTATGAAGAAATAGATGAAGAGAAGAAAATGAAACATGCAATAACTAGGTTGAGAGGTCATGCAACATTATGGTGGGATTAACTACAAGTTGATCACAGATGCAAAGGCAAACAAAGATTCAAAAGTTGGGACATGATGGTAGCTAAGTTGAAAGAAATTTTTTTCCCTAAAGACTATCAGATAAATTTGTTTAGAAAGTTACAGAACCTGAGACAAAAAAGTTTATCAGTGAAAGAATACACTGAATAATTCTATAGACCGAATATCAGTGCTAGATGGAAGAAGAATCACGATGGGAAAACATCCAAGTATATAAATGGGTTGAGATACAAGATACACGATGAGATCAACATGATATCTATTGGCACAATCAAAGATGATTATCAAGTAGCTTTGAAAGATGAAGAGAGGTTGGACAGAAAACAAAGCCAGTGAGACAGGGGAAGAATTCCAAGCAGAGGCAAGAGAAATATTCGAGAGAATTTCCAGAATCTAAAGAAAGAGGCTGGAAAGTAACATAATAACCCTGAAAAAGGAGGAAGTTCTAAGGAAGGACAACACAGAGGAAGAAACTATTTTCCTTGAGGAAGAGGAAGAGAAAGAGGAGGTGAAGTCAGATGTTATGCCTATGGAAATACAAGACACATCTCTTGGGAATGCACCAAGAGAAATAAAGAAGGAGGAGGAGAAGCACACATTTCTGAAGCTCGGAAGAATGTGGAAGTAGAAGCAACAGAAGAAGAAATAAACCTTATGATGTAAGTTCTTCTAAATCTAGAGAAGGAGGAATAAGAACCAGTCCAACAAATGAATTTGTTCAGGATTGCTTGCAAAACAAAGGATAGAGTTTGCAAGATGATTAATGACAATGGGAGAACTGATAATCTAGTATCCACAAAGATGCTGGAGAAACTGGAGTTGGGGACAAATGCACACCCAAACTCGTACAAGTTAGCATGGTTGCATAAAGACATCAAGTAATCATATTAGAGGAAATTTCAACTTAAAATGGGCCTCGTAAGAAAAAATCAATAAAATTATAAAATAATGTCATGTAGACATTTTATATTAATATTTCACTTTTATCGAAGTTGCCCATGGTTATATCACTTTTATCAAAGCTACCTATGAAATAACTATATAATAATAATATATAATATGTAATTAATAATAATAATATATAATATATATAATTTATAATAATATATAATGTATAATAATATAATATAATATTATATTATACTATAATATCGTATTATATTATATTATATATTATTATTTAGTATAAGTATTAAATTTAATTAATGTTGGTGATCACTAGTGTGATAATGCATTAAAAACACCTCAATAATACAATCTGTTATTTGTTAAAAATATTATCCGTTAGTATATTCATTTCACTCCATATCCAAGACATTTTTGGGAAGCAATCATTCTTAGGATAAACAAATTATATTAGTAAAAAAATCCACACATCTCCAAATTATATAATAAAAAATTGCATAATACATGCACCTTTTTTTATTTTTAGAATATTTTGATTGGCTAATACATGATGACATGGAGTTTGTATTAGGGTTGGTAGGACCATTTTTCAACCAAATTTCCCCTAATCTGAGTCAACAATGCAAAGTTGAATTTAAAATAGGAGGCTATAAAGATGAGATTGTATGTTATGTAATTCCTATGGATTTTTGTCATATATTTTTGGCGAGACCATGGCAGTTTGATAGAAATTCCATTCATGATGGGAGGAGAAATACTTACACCCTAGAGAAAAATGGTATAACACACATGTTGTTGCCAATAAAAGATAATGAACCAAAGAAGGAGGTTATTTCAAGTATACTTCTCATGGATGGGAAGGATGAGGTCAAGAAGGAACAAGGGGTGCAATTTGTTGTAGCGAGGAATCCAAGGGTTATCCTTACAAATACTTCTATGGATGATTTATCTGAACAAATCCAGAAACTTTTAGAGAATTTTGTTGACATTGTAGTGGATGAGTCACCTCACTCATTACCACCCATTAGGAGTATCAGCCATCACATTGACCTTATTCTAGGAGATAGTTTTCCAAACAAAGAAGCATATAGGTTGACACCTCGAGAGAATGAAGAGGTCAAGAATCAAGTCCAGGAGTTGTTGGATAAAGGTTCAGTTAGGGAAACTCTAAGCCCATGCACAGTACCAACTGTGTTGAGTCCAAAGAAGGATGGAGGATAGAAGATGTGTACAAATTATAGAGCCAACAACAAGATCACCATCAAGTATAGATTCCCTTTGTCAGGAATGGATGATTTGATGGATTTCTTGGGTGGATCAATATATTTTTCAAAAATAGATTTGAAAAGTGGATATCATCATATAATAATGAGAGAGGGAGATGAATGGAAGACAACATTCAAGACAAATGAAGTTTTGTTTGAATGGCTAGTCATTCCATTTGGGTTGACAAATGCCCCAAGCACATTTATCATGTTGATGAATGAAGTGTTGAAAGACTTCATAGGAAAATTTGTGATTGTATATCTGGCTGATATACTAATCTTCAGTAAAACAAAAGAATAACATTTAAAACACTTAACATTAGTGATGAGAAGATTGCAGCAAGAAAAATTGTCGATAAACTTAAAGAAAATATCTTTTATGAAGACATAACTCATATACTTGGGTTTTTTGATCTCTTCAAATGAATTGAATATGGATCCAGAGAAGGTGAGAGAAATCAAAGAATGGCCATCGCCAGTGAGCATATTTGAGGTGAGAATCTTTCATGGGATAGCACATTTTTATAGGAAATTTATCATAAATTTCAATGGTATATGTACACCCATAATGGATACTGTGAAGAAGAAACATAAGTCTTTTAATTGGATGGAGGAGGCTGAGAAAAGTTTCACAGTGTTGAAGGAGAATATTACAGGACAACCGATTCTGTTCTTACCATATTTTGGGAAAACATTTCAGGTAAGGTGTGATGCAAGCGGAGTAGCTATTGTTGCAGTATTGAGTCAATATAATAAGCCAGCTGCTTAATTCAGTGAGAAACTGAATGGCACCAAGAAAAATCATTCCACGTATGACACAGAGTTTTATGCAGTGATTAAAGGTTTGAAGAAATAGAGGAACTATCTAATTCCAAGAGAGTTTGTCCTGTATACTGATAATCAAGATTTACAATTTATTACTAGATAAGAAAAGTTGAATCAGAGGCATGCTAAGTGGGTAGAATTCATGCAGAATTTTAATTTTGTCATTAAACATATTTCTGGAAGTGCTAACAAAGTTGCAAATTATTTGAGCAGGAGGAGTTTGATTATACAAAAATTCCAAGTGAAGACCTTAGGGTTTGAACACCTTAAGGAAATGTACCAAGAAGATCCATATTTTAAGGCAGCTTATGAGGCATGTAAGAACCCTTTGTTTGGGTATAGAAACCCATGGAAAAAATATTTAATCCAGGATGCATTATTGTTGAAGGGAAGCCAATTATGCATACCAAGATTCTCTATGAGAGACAACCTGTTGAAAGAGAAACACAATGGAGGTTTGGCTGGACATTTTGGTCATGATAAAACCTATGCACAACTAAGTTATTCATACTATTGGCTAGGTATGAGTACCACAGTGAAGGAATTTGTGAACAAATGTAGAATTTTCCAATATGCAAAAGGGAGACATTAGAACACTGGTCTGTATCAACTATTTCCTATTCCATAAAGGCATTGGGAGGCAATTTGTATGGATTTTGTATTGGGATTAGCTAGAACCCAGAGGGAAAGTGATTCCATATTTGTTGTGGTAGAAAGATTTTCCAAGATGGCACATTTCATACCATGTCAGAAAATAAGTGATGCTACACACAAACCAATTTTTTTTTCAGGGAAGTTGTGAGACTACATTGGTTGCTCAGAAGCGTAGTCTTGGACAAAGACACAAAGTTTCTAGTAAAATTTTGGACACTCTATGGAAGAGGCTGGGGACAAAATTTTCCTTCAGTTCAACATATCACCCTCAGACAGATGGACAGACTGAAGTGGTAAACAAAATCCTGGGAAATTTATTAAGTGACGCAGACCCCCAGACCCTCAGGTTGAGGTCCATGTAGGATCGTTAAAAAAACCTCCGTAGAGTCGAAGAGGCTCTTTCGATTCTCTGCTGAAACCTTCAAACACTTTGATCCATAGGTCCTTGTTCGAAAACCCCACCTTCATGTGACATGCACAAGGTGCAATTTCTCACCTGCTCACAACTTCCAACACGACCGTGATCATTTCCCGAAATGTGATTTCAAGTTTTGGGACTTCCTGAGTCCTGATATCAAGAGTCCTTTACTCTTCGATCTTCCGACCTCTGAAAAACCGATTTGTCGAAATGGCTTTAGTCGTGACTAGCCACCTCGGCTACACTCTTAGTTCATATGACCTCCCCTCATATGACCGCAGTCCTCTTTGGGGTTCATCGACACAAAGCGCCCAACTTCCTTTCTTCAATACTCCCGAAAAGACGATTTCCAAAATTTCGAAATGCTAATGCCAAAATTCTTGGTTCTCATATCCTCAGAACTCCCAAAGTTCCAAACTCCGAAATGTCAATGAATACACCCGTCCTCCAAGTCCTGTGTTATTCCTCAGCAAATTCAGGTTTTCGCGTTTCGGGATTTCCTGATGAAAGGTTTCCTCCAGTCCCTACTCCTTAGACTTCCCGGTATCTGAAATACCGATACAGTATTTTCACTCCTGGATGAGATCAACGACTGTGTTCCACTCTCAAATCAACGGCCTTAACCCTTTGGAGATCTTCATTCCTAAGAGCCCGGAGTTCATGTCCTCAAGATTTCCGAAATCTTGATATCCGTTATGCTGAAAGATGGTCCTTTCCTCGTGACTCGGCAACAGTCCTTCTATGCTTTCGAGAATTCACGTTTCATAACTCCGTGACTCCTAGCGCAACAATGCCTTGTCCTCTCATACTCCCGGTATCTGAAATACCAAAGTACCGAAATCTCAAACCTCCAGTTCTCCTCCTCCTGAGCAAGATCGACGGTTCAAAGCCTCATTTGATCCAAAGGATTAGATCCTTTTGGGATTCTATGGGTCAAGAGTTCTGAACTCTCATCCCTACAGCTTTTGGTAGCCGAAATACTGAAATAGTCCCTTTCGGGGATTTCCCCATTGCCTTGAAATCTGCCACGTGTCCTCCTACTTGGATGGCTCTAATCACTTTTGGGACTTCGGGATCCATGAGTTCTAATATCCCGATCCATTGTCCTCTAAACCTCTAAACTTCTGAAGTTCCGAAATCTGAAATCCCGATGCCTCTACCCTGTCAGGACTTTTCCGGATTCTCTGCTCTCTACGTGAGGATTAAACCTCGTGCTCCTTTCGACAGATCCAACGGCTATCAACTATCTGCATGAGATATGATGGCTCAGATCTTCTTCTCCTGTGAACTCTCCCGCTACTATCTAAACGTTAAAACTTCAACAATCCAGATCTTCCCTTCGGCTTGATTCGATGGTAGTTGTGCTCTCCCCTTGAGCTTGCGCTTTCTTCCCAAACTATTGAGGATTCTCCAAATTCCAAAGGCTTCAACCTTTGCTTTTCCTCTGTGAGCTCTACACCATTGGGTCTCACCTGCATTCTCAAAGACAATGTCCCTCCTAAGCTTTTGGGATTCTAAACTCTTCAAAGAGTTCCTTGGCCTCTATGACTTCTGCAACTATGGCTCTGTTCATGAAAGAACTACTCCTCTTGAGCTTCTCTCCTTGAATCCTCAAAGGATTTTTCAACTTCTTTGCTCCTTGTAGAGTCTTTCCACGCATAAAGGTACTATCTCTTCTAAGCTTTTCCTGTAGCTTCGACCTCTAAGGGATTAAACCTTTTTCCTTCTCCCTCAGATGGAGAATCTGATGCCCTCCTGGCACTCCTTTTCTCAAGAAAACTTCTTGCTGAGTCTGCAGAGTGTTCAACAACCCTATGGAGATCCCTCCTTGGACTTTTCTCTGTCTCTGAACTCAAAGAGTTCTCTCCTGTGCTCTCTGGAACCTACTCAATTCCCTTTTGGCAGAGTGTCCAGAATCCTCAGTGATTCTATTTCTCTATGAACTCACAACAGAGTTCCTCCTCAACACACTGTGCCTGTGCTCAATCCCCTCCTGACAGAGCTCTATAGAACCCTAAGTAGTTCTATCTTCCTCCTGAACTCAACAGAGTTCCTTTGTGCACTCTATGCACCTACTCAATGCCCTCTTGGCAGAGCTCTACAAACCTCCTCAGAGAGTTTGTCTTCTACTGTGTCTTCCTCTACACAGTCTTGTTTCTAAGGTGTTCAACAACCTTGAGGTCTTCCTCTGAGTTAATGATTTCAGTTGGTGTACCCTCCTAGCACGTCCTTGTCCAAATTCCATAGAATTGGAAGTGCTCTCTAAGAACTGACTATTAGAACCCGCAGTGTTCTGTCACACCCTCTTGGCATGAAGCCTCAAAGAAATCCAACCTGAAAATCAAAGAACTCTACAGATAGCAAAACCTATCTGTCCTTGTAAACTGTTATGAACCAAATACTGAATACAAAAGCACCATAATAGATATACAAGAACAATATGCAAAATCTCTTTCATTACCATCAAACCCTTGAGGTAGGGCAACACCATACAATGGATCCTATTATGGAAGAGATCCTCTCCTGTTCACTTGCCTCTTCGAGGGGGCATCCTCCTATTGAGCTACCGCTCCACAATACAATACTTCTTTTCATATCCCATTACATTGCTTGAGCCCCTTTATATAGTGCTACCATTACCTAAGAACATTCTAGAGGAGGAATCTTCTAGAAGTAGAACCTTCTAAGAAGTCCTCTTACATTTATTATATCTAACTACCATAGTGGGCCTTATTTAATAATATAGTGGACCTAGTCCACCTTACATTGAATGACCTCCACTATTATCGCTATGGGCCCTCTGGGCCCCCCTGCTACCTCTCTAACTACCTTACATTCCATCCCCTTTATGAAAGCGTTGTCCTCAATGCTTGATGTACAACCATATATCAGGGTCCCATGGATAATTGTGGACCGTAATGCTGAAGAAGACTGAAGAACCAAAGTCTCATGTAGAAAGAAAATCCACCATGCTGAAGTAGTTCAACCACCATTGTAAGCCCGGGTCCCATGTCCAAGTGCTCATGTGAACTCCCCGTAGAAGATTATAGAACCCAATAACCAACTCCAAATGATGCTCCAAAGACTGACACCTATCATGTGGATCAAAATAAGAAGATCCATCCACATAGTGAAAAAGGGTCGTAGCAGAATCTGGAAGGAATAATACCACTGTAGAATATGTAGACTGAACGCTGGTAACTAGCTCCTAATGTGGGACATTGATTTTTTCTACAGAAGTTGGAGTAGAGTCATCAAATAAAATATGGAAGTGGTTGTCATCCCAGAAATGACAACTATCCATATATCAATCATCACAATCGACCTCAAAATCGTACCAAGCATATATTTCTTGATTATATGCATTCATGAGACCCTCCATAAGAAATCTCTCCTGCATGTTATTGAATGAATCTTGAATACTACGAAAAGTATCATTGAGACCATCTGTAATGATATTGGTGAGGCTGTCTGTGAGGCCTTGTGCTAATACATCCAATCTAGCATCCACTCGGGCTTTGAATGATTCAAGAATTTCTTTCAAGGTTTGAGATGAACTAGCCATCTGAGCACCCTATGAAATTTTCGGTCCTGCAGCCGTCACGAAAAAACTCAAAAAAATTGACCCAATAAGTTTCGGCAGAAAATCGCGGCTTTTTCTGGAAAAAACCCTAAAAAACTACGGAACTTGAAATGCTCATAACTTCACTTCCCGGACTCCGTTTCGGCTGATTTTTTTTTTGAAATTGGGTGAAATTGTGATAAGAACTCAAATCTGTAATTTATTTGGGCATATTCGGCCTCCAAATGCTACAGAAATAAAAACAAATCGCGCCGACGTCCGCAGAAAAAAACCTGAAAAATTGCAGATTTTAAAACCTCAATATCTTGACCTTCCGGACTCCGTTTCAGACGATTTTTTTTTTTAACTTGGGTGTTTTTCTGAGAAGAACTCAGATCTACAACCCTTTTCTATAAATTTTGCACAGAAATATACTGAAAATCTCTGGAATGTCGCGGCCCTCTTCTCCGAAAAAAAATATCTGCAAAAATAAAAAGTAGTTGCCCACAACTCCGGCCAAGGAAAGTGCTCTGATACCACTTGTTAAGAACCCAATACTGAATACAAAATTAAAACAACAGATATAAAAGAACAATATTACCATTTATTATATCTAACTACCATAGTCGACCTTATTTAATAATATAGTGGACCTAGTCCACCTTACATTGAATGACCTCCACTATTATCACTCCACGCCCTCTGGGCCCCCCCACTACCTCTCTAGCTACCTTACATTCCATCCCCCTTATGAAAGCGTTGTCCTCAACGCTTGATGTACAACCATATACCCGGGTCCCATGGATAATTGTGGACCGTAATGCTGAAGAAGACTAAAGAACCAAAGTCCCATGTAGAAAGGAAATCCACCATGCTGAAGTAGTCCAACCACCATTGTAAGCTCGGGTCCCATGTCCAAGTGCTCATGTGAACTCCCCGTAGAAGATTTTGGAACCCAATAACCAACTCCAAATGATGCTCCAAAGATTGACACCTATCTTGTGGATCCAAATAAGAAGATCCATCCACATAGTGGAAAAGGGTCGTAGCAGAATCTGGAAGGAATAATACCATTGTAGAATATGCAGATTGAATGCTGGTAACTAGCTCCTGATCTGAGACATTGATGTTCTCTACAGAAGGTGGAGTAGAGTTATCAAATAAAATATGGAAGTGGTTGTCATCCCAGAAATGACAACTATCCATATACCAATCATCACAATCGTCCTCAAAATCATACCAAGCATATATTTCTTGATTAT